>PVLC010046767.1:0-11319 GCA_004027655.1 Graphiurus murinus | reverse complement strand
TTTTTTTTTTTTTTTTTTTTTTTTTTTTTTTTTTTTTTTTTTTTTTTTTTTTTGCGGTACTGGGGATTGAACTCAGGGGCATTCTACCTCCGAGCTATACCCTCAGCCCTATTTTTTATTCTTTATTTTGAAACCGAGTCTCACTAAGTTGCGGAGTGCCTCACTAGGTAGCTGAGGCTGGCCGCGAACCCGGATCCTCTGGTCTCAGCCTCTTTTCTGTTCTTTTTGAAGCAGCTAAATTAATCTGATTTCCTCCACCTCTCCCCCTCAGTATCATGGGTCATGATTAAAAAAAAAAAAATGGACTGGTATGGTGGTGCATTCCTATAATCCCAGTATTTGGGAGGCTGAGACAGGAAGAATGCAGGCTTGAGGCCAGCCTCAGCAACTGGGACCCTGTCTCAAAATAAAATAAAATAAAATAAAAATGGCTGGGAGTGTAGCTCAGAGGTAAATGCCCTGGGTTCGATCTCCAGTACCAAAAATAAACAAATGAACAAAACTGTAGATGAAGATGTATGCTATTGGTTTGGTTTCTCCGGAGAATACTGTCTAATGCAGTAGGCCACAAGGTACCCATAAATATCCCCTACCTGCTAAGCTTGGCCAAAAGGGAAGCTGTGTAGTCAGTTCAGGTTTACCCACATTCAAGCCAGCATTCTCACACATGGAGCAATCAGTATTGAAAGTTTATTGCCAATGCCTGGAGCTATGAGTGTCCCTAATGTCTAACTGCAAACACAACATGTATGACTGTACTACCAGATGCGCCAAAGCCCTGGGCTTGGGGACCAATCTCCAGGCAACACATAAACTGCTAGCTTAGAAAAAGGACAGAGAGTAAGCAGTTACTGCAAACACCTACTGGATAAACAACCCTAAATGGAATATTGCCCCATAAACAGTTTGGCCCAATGGCTCAGGAGATTAGAATCCAGTCCATTTAAGTGGGATTCCTGCTGTGTGACCCACACTGTCTATCACCATTTGATTGGGAGGGAAGTGGGATCAAGACCTGAGGCATCTGTGTGTGACTCAGCTCAGCAACTACACAAACAACAAATGCAAGAGACCCGGGAAACTATCCTATCTATTCCTTTTTCCTCCTCCTTCTCCTCATCTTCCTCCTCCTCATTCTTTTTTTTTCTCTCTCTCCCCCCATATATATGTATATATACATATATTTATATTTGTATATAATTATATATGTATGTATTAAATATACATACATATATTTAACAAACATTTTCACAAAGAAAATATGCAGAGTCAGAAATATAATCCAAGACTCCTAAAATCCAGGCAAGATATTTTTCACCCCTGTCTGCCATCTCTCAAGGAGCGTACGTGTACAAAACAGCAATTTGCACAACTAAGTACATGCTATGAGAAACAGGACATATTTTCCTTCCAGTTAGTAAACTAAGCTGTGATCTTTTAGAAAAGACAGGTATAATACAAGAAGATATAAAAGGGAATCAAAGCCAGGTGTGGTGGTACATGTCTGTGATCTCACTTCTTGAGAGGCTAAGACAGGAGGATGTCTGATTTGAGGCCAGCTTCAGCAACTTAGCAAGACCCTCAGCAACTTTGCAAGACCCTGTTTCAAAATAAAACAGGGCTGGGATGTAGCTCAGAGTAGAATGGCAGTGGGTTCAATCCCCAGTACCACGCACATAAAAAGGGAACCAAAACTTTTACATTAACCAGTTAAGCAAATTTCTACTGTAATGTGGGTAGAGACAGATGGGACAATTCCCTACTAGTTTCCCCTCCAACTCTAGGGCTAATTTTTATAGCAGTGACCTAAGACATTTATGGTAATATAGTAAGAGTCAAATGTTTCCTGGCAGGCAATCTGGGAAGAAAAAAATAGAATCTTGGAATTGGCAAGGACTCAAAAAAAAAAAAAAAACCAGGTTCAGTGAACCTTTTCCAGAAGCTCCCCATTCTTTATGGGCATTTTTGTTAGTAAATGTTTCTCTTAATCTTGTGTTTCCTAGTAGTGGCCCTTGACATGACACAGAACAAGTCTAGGATCCGTTCTCTAGTATAGCCCTTTACATTTATTTATGTATTTAATTATTTATTTATTTTGCAGTGCTCAGAATCCAACCAAGGGCCTTGTGCACACAAGGCAAGGGTTCTCTACTTCTGAGCTATACCCCAAGCCCTATATCTGCTTTTTTTTTTTGTACTAGAGATTGAACCCACTGTACTTCCCAGCCCCCCACACCTTTTTTTTAAATTTGAAACAGGGGTCTCATTAAGTTCCTAAGGGAGGGTCTTGCTGAGTTGTTAATGATCTCGAACCTGTGATCCTCCTCTCTCAGCTCCCCAAGTACTAGAATTACTGGTGCCCTGCTCCCATTTACATTCTTTTTTGGTGGTGCTGGGGATTGAACTCAGGTGCTCATGCACACTTGGCAAGAGGTCTACCACTGAGCCACATCCCCAGTCCCTCATTTGCATTTTTTAAGTTCTTGTCATGTTACTTCTTCCCCTCCATCTTCTCGACTTCAGGCTAAATATTGCTAATCTCTTCAATTACACAGTGTGGTTTTCAGGCCTACACCAGGGTAGTAGTCAAAAAAAGGCTGTTCTGGACATTTATTACACATATATACACTTATTAACAGAAGTGTCCTAAGTCACTTCCATAAAAATCTCCCCTCAGAGTCGGAGGAGAGACCAGGATGGAATTGTCCCATCTGTCTCTGTCTCTGCCACAAGCCCAAGATGCTGGTCTATCCCTTTCTATGTGCCAGGGGGAGGACATTCCCGCCATTTTAATGAGAACAATAGGTCTGCCTCTCAGTTCAGACAGTTGGTAAATGGTTCAGCAAAAGTACAGAACAGGGACAGATTGTTCCACACCCTCCCACTCCAACCCTCTATCCCAAGCTTATCTTAACTCTTCGCCTCCTGTGTCACTTGGGAGGCACATCCCAGATCCTCCCTGATGTCTAAAACCCAGCCTGACGCTGACCTCACCACTAATTACTAAAGAAGCAGTTAATGTCACGCAGGGCTGGAGCTAGGGTAAGGGAGGCATATGCCTTGAACACAAAATTTATTTTATTTTATTTATTTATTTATTTATTTGCGGTACTGGGGATTGAACTCAGGGGCATTCTACCTCCGAGCTACACCCCCAGCCCCATGTTTTATTCTTTATTTTGAAACCAAGTCTCACTAAGTTTCGGAGTGCCTCACTAGGTAGCTGAGGCTGGCCACGAACCCGGATCCTCCGGTCTCAGCCTCCCGAATGCTGGGATTACAAGCATGCGCCACCACGCCCGGCTACAAAATTTAATTTTTAAAAAAAATTGCATTGAAGCCAGGCATGGTGGCGCACGCCTGTTATCCCAATACTTGGAAGGCTGAGACAGGAGGATTGCAGGTTTGAGGCCAGCTTCAACTGCTTAGCAAGACTCTCAGCAACTTAGAGAGACCCAGTTTCCAAATAAAATATAAAAAGGACTGGGAGTATAGCTTGGAGGTAGGATGCTCCTGGGTTCATTCCCCAATATAATATATATGTATACATAATATAATACTATATAATATATTGCATTGAAATATTATATTTATTGCTATTTTGGGTGCCCCCTTAAATTTTGCACCCAAACTTGCTGCACCCTAATCTCACCCTGATCCACATGTTGGACTGCCCAATGAAGCTGGGAGCCAAGGGCTGAGATTAATAAAGAGGTCAGAGCTCATTTCGAGCGACAGTCTTCCAATTCAGTTAAAAGATTTATCTGTCTCCCCTATCCTCCACTCCCACACAAAAAGAACTTGTTGCATTTCATCGGGGCAGAATCTGTAGCTCCAAAGACCATCTAGAGTCCTAGCTCCTGATGTCCCTTTCTGTCTTGTTCCACTACTTAGATAAGTAATCACTAGGCAAGAAGAAGTCAGGAAACAAGGGAAATACTAACAGTGAAGGCACCAAAGCTGGAATCCTTCATTGCAGATGAGTTTAAGTTTTAAGGCGCTAGGATTAAGGTCTTTTGGTTAAGAGCAATGACTTTTCCAAGTGCAAAGTGATAAGGCTGGTTACATCTGGCTTCACCAAACTCATAAAATAATACCACGAGAAGAAAACTTTTTTTTTTTTTTTTTTTTTTTTTTTTGCGGTGCTGGGGATGGAACCTGGGGGCATTCTAGCTACAGCCCCAGCCCTATTTTTTATTCTTTATTTTGAAACAAGGTCTCACTAAGTTGCAGAGGGCCTCACTAAGCAGCTGAGGCTGGCCTCAAACCTGGATCCTCCGGCCTCAGCCTCCCAAATGTTGGGATTACAAGTGTGTGCCACCACACCCGCCCGGCTTCTCATCTCTCTTTTCTTGACCAGCCTTGCCTCTACTCCTTCTTCACATCACAGTCTGCCCTGACTGACCCTGAGCTACCCACTATCGGTCCCAGGTGAAGGCAAGCCCCCCTGTGCTTGCCTGCCTGCCTGCCTGCCTCCCTCTCTCCCTTTCTTCCTTCCTCCCTCCCTCCCTTCCTTCCTTCCTTCCTTCCTTCCTTCCTTCTTTTCTTCCTTTTGTGGTACTGAGGATTGAACCCAGGGGTATTCTACCTCTGAGCTACACCCCCAGCCCTATTTTATTTTTTGTTTTGAAATAGGGTCTCACTAGGTTGCTGAGAGCTTCACTAAGTTGCTGAAGCTGAACAAGAACCTGGGATACTCCTGTCTCAGCCCCCCACGTACTGGGATTACAGGTGTGCTCCATCATGCCTGGCTCCCCCTCTGCTTTTCCTTTACAGTAGTTACAACCATCACTACTATTTAATTCTGGAATGATTCATCACCCCAAAAAGGGATCTCATATCCATTTGCAGTCATTTCTCAATCTCTCTCCCCCTAACCACTAATCTACTTTCTGTATCTTTAGATTTTCTTATTCTGGACATTTCATATAAATGTGATTACAAAGCTGGGCATGGCAACACACACTTGTAATCCCAATACTTGGGAGGCTAAGACAGGAGGACTTCAGGTTTGAAGCCAGCCTCAGAAATTTAGCCAGGCTCTCAGCAACTTAGTGAGACCCTGTTTCCAAATAATAAAATAAAAAGATCTGGGGGTATAGCTCAGAGATAGAATACTCTGGGTTCAATCCCCAGTGCCACACACACACACACACACACACACACACACACACACACACAATGGAATTACACAATATACGAGGTCTTTTGTAATAATGTTATAATGTTTAAGATAATGTTTTCAAGAGTCACTCATGTTATTGCATGTGTCATGATCTCATTTTTTTTGAACCCCAGGGACATTCTACCTCTGAGCTACATCCCCAGCCCCCGCTTTTTTCTGTGCTACCATTTATATAGCCACATAAGAGTATTCAACTAGATAATCACAAATGTGTTTTCCAGAGCCAGACAATTCTCCCCAGTGACTCCTAAAACTTCACTGCTAAAGTTCCACTCCTCCAAATTTTGGGTTTTATAGCTTGGGTTTGTTTCCCTCAGGCTTATGATCCTATGCCTGATCTTATCTAAACGTAGTCAAATGTGCTCCCCCTGCCTTTTTTTTTTTTTTCAGCACTGGGAATTGAACCTTGGACTTCATGCATGCTAGGCCAGCACTCTACCACTAAACTACACTCCAGCCTCAAGTCTGCCTTTAATTCTCCACTTTCTCTTTGATTTCTGATCCTGCCCCACAAGGAGTTAGTTGGCTTCCTCCTCATCCCTCTTCTCTTTGCTTCTTTTCAGAATCATCTGCAAACCAGTTCCACAGATGACTTCTATTTGGCAAAAAGGCTCTTACCGTCCAAGCTTTAGAAAGTAAAGATAATGAATATAAGAATTCTTCTAATGAACTCTATGTTTGGTTCCTTAAAAATCAATAAAGCTAATATATTATTTAAATTCCACTGAATTCATTTATTGAGCACCTTTATGCCAGGTACTATGTTGGGTGCTGAGTCTATGCGAATCACACAGAGAGAGTTCATGGAGCAGGACCCTGGGCATGCTGATGGAAGAGAGAGGGGGCAGTGACTGACTCTAGAGTCATCACTTTGGGTCCTTTTCATGCTGAGGGTGTGTGGCTAGGGGTAAGAGGAAGTGGGGGCTGGGTAACACAGACGATGGAAGTGAGCTAAGCTGTAGGCCATGGAGACAAGAGGGCAGCAGCTATTGGCTCCCAGCTGTGTGGGAAGTTGTGCCCAGTGGGTTAGAGTTGCCAATGTTTCAAGAGAAGCCAGAAATCTAGTTTTTATGTGAAGAGTATTGCTTCTTACGTGTTGGCTCGATTTAGAACACACTGCTAAGTTCTTTATTTATGCGTCTTGCATTTCTCTGTCTCTCTTATGCTTGGCAATTAGAAAAGACGAAAAAGCCCACAGGGTAGGTGAACATTTTTTAAAAAAGAGAATTCCTAACTTCCAGGATTCATCACCTAGAGAGAAAACACAGAAAAGTAACCAACTGCATTATAATAACTGCTGTAGGGAAATGTGCCACACAGCCTCAGGAGCAATTCATTCTACTGAGATGGAGTGGGCAAAATCTTAGTGAGGTGGCCAGATAGGGACCTGGAAAGCCACAGAGAGCTGACCTTCGAGGGAGTTCTTCCCTTAGAAAAAAAGAAACAAAATTATCCAAATTTAATTTTCCAGTTTCATAACTAAGCTGTTTATAAAGAAGCCAAGAAGTTTCCCCCAAATTAAAGAAACATATTTTGCCTGTCCTTCTGTCTCACATTGTCATACACCTAGATACCTGGCTAATTAAAATAGGTCGCTTTAGCTGGGCATGGAGGTACACACCTGTAATCCCAGTACTTGGGAGACTGAGACAGGAGGTTCACAGGGTCAAGGCCAGCCTCAGCAACTTAGTGAGACCCTGTTTCCAAATAAAAAATAAATTATGGTTGGGAGTTTAGCTCAGAGATAGAACACCCTTGGGTTCAATCCTCAGTACCCTTCCAGAAAAATAAAAGAGAATATATCACTTTAATTAAAGATACCCATGGAACATGGCCAGGTACCACTGAATCAATGGCCCAGGTGCCCATCTCCTGGTGGCAGTGTCACCATCACTATCAACCCAAATGAATCTTGTGTAGGAGGCAGTTAGAACTGTGTGTTCTCATTCAGCAGAGTTCTCTAAGAAAGAGATCTCTTTTTGCTTTGCTCTTAGAGAATTTAGTCCCACACACTGGGAGACATAGCACATCTCTCTCAGGATGGTTTTGAGACCAATCCCACCCCACCCAGGGAGATTTACTGCTTGCTAACACAAACTTTGTTCCTGGGTCAAGTAGTTGCCAAACCATCTCTTCCACACATCAAGTTTGTGCAAATCTAAACATAATTTTTTTTTGCGGTACTGGGGATTGAACCCAGGGACATTCTACCTCTGAGCTACACCCCCAACCCTATTTATTTATTTATTTATTTATTTATTTATTTATTTATTTAGTGGTACTGAGAATTGAACTCAGGAGCATTCTGTCTCTGAGCTACACCCCCAGCCCTATTTTTTATTCTTTATTTTGAGACAGGGTCTCACTAAGTTGCAGAGTGCCTCACTAAGTAGCTGAGGCTGGCTGAGAACCTGGATCCTCCGGTCTCAGCCTCCCAAGTACTGGGATTACAAGCGTGGGCCATCACACCCGGCTTAAACACACATTTTAAGTGCCTACTCTGGGTAAGAAACTCTGCTAGATACAGGAGTAGCTACAATGAGAACAGGCGGGCACGTAACTCAGTGGTGGAGCGCTTGCCTAGCGTGCACAGGGCCCAGGCTTCCATACCCAGCATCACAATGAACAAACAAAACGAAAGTAAAAACAACAGCCCCAGCCTCAGGGGGGCTCCGGTCTGCTGCCTGACTCATTTCACAGATAAGGACACGGGATCTGAATATTCTGTTTTCTTTCTCTGATCGGGTCCTGCCTTCCCTTTTTTAGTGTCTTCCCTACTTCATGGATTTTTCTGGGCCTAACTAAAGCCCTACTTCAAAGAGGACTTCCTGACTATTGTAATCATTAGCTTTTACCTTCTCTAAATTTCTATTTGATGAAGTCTACAGCTGATAATTTATTACTTATTGTTCTTTGCCTTACATTGTTTCCTTAATAATGTGAAGATTTATTTATTTATTTATTTATTTATTTATTTATTTATTTATTTATTTATTTTGGTACTAGGGATTGAACCCAGAGGCATTCTACCTCTGGGTTCCCAGAGGGTCCCCAGCCCTATTTTGTTTTTATTTTGGAATACAGTCTTGCTAGGTTGCTGAGAGTCTCACTACTTGGTGAGGCTAGCCTCAAACCTGCGATTCTCCTGTTTCAGCCTCCTAAATACTGGGATTACAGGCATGCACCATCATACCTGGCTTGAAGTGTTCATCTTGGTACTCCAGGAATATTGTAAACTTCTTGAAGATGAGAACCATCTTTTAAACTTTGGGTCTGGGCACATAGTTAATTCTCAATATTTATTTAAGATTTAGTTGATTAAGTCAAGTGTGGTGGCACACACCTGTAATCCCAGTACTTGGAAGGCTGAGGCAGAAGGATCACAGATTCAAGACCAGTGCATGGTGACTTAGCAAGAGCCCGTTTCAAAATAAAAAATAAAGTAGGGCTGAGGATGTAGCTCAGAATGTCCCTGGGTTCAATCCCTAGTATCACACAAAAAAGATTTAGTTGATTAAGCCTGGTATAGTGGCACACACCTATAATCCCAGTACTTGAGTGGCTGAGACAGGAGAATCTCAGGTTCAAAGCCAGTTTCAGCAACTTAGCAAGACCCTGTTTCAAAATAAAATAGGGCTGAAGGTGTGGGGACCAGAGGTAGAATGCTCCTGGGTTCAATCCTCAGTACCACACTAAAATAAAGTAGGGAGTGTAGCTTGGAGGTAGAACACCCCTAGGTTCAATTCCCAGTACCCTCTACACACACACACACACACACACACACACACACACACACACACACACAGCAGGCTAGTAAGAAAGAGGAATGGTGAGCAATATTCCCACTTTCAAGGGCTAGTTTGGTCCAAATGAAGCCTTCAAATCCCAGCTGGCCTAAGTTTATAGAATCTCCCAATTGAGCATAAGATAAAAACACAAGCATGTACATTATAAATCATATTCACAGTCCATCCAGTTGAAAAGTGGGGCCATCACGGAAACACAAAGGATGAATTACTGTATGGGAAAACAATTGCGGTAAGTGTCGTCAAAAGCCAGAAGAGGCTAAGTTTGATTTATTGACCCATTTATCCATGCATTATTCTAAACTTTTCAAGAGAGTTTTTAAGGAAAAGTAACTTCTTTCTCTTATTGCTCTGAGGGGGTGTTTCTTCCTCCCCTGCCACCCCCGTTCTTAGAGTCGGCTGCCTCCTACTGTAGCTCATTTAATAGAAGCAGGCATTGAGGAGAGAGAAAAATGCGCCTCTGGAGCATTAGAATGCATGAGAGAACATGGGTACTGGCGGTGGGAAAGTTCTGGGGTTTGGGAGCTTATCCTCTCTGAGGGAAGTCCATAAAGGCCTCTTTCTTTCCCTCTCTCTTCTACTTACTTGCAGGATTGAAGCCCAAAGCAATGCACTTTCTCTCTCTCTCTCTCTCTCTCTCTCTCTCTCTCTCTCTCTCTCTCTCTCTCTCTCTCTCTCTCTCTCTCTCTCCTTTTCTACTCTGCAGCCCATCTCATCCAGAAAGAACCAGATGACTTACTCTCTGCTGATGGCTAAGGACAGGAGGAAGCACGGCTGGGTGTTTCCTTATGCTCTGAGAAAAGACAAGGCCCCTAGCTTTTTCTGGTGTCTAGTGGGAAGTCTGGAGTGGACGTTTCGGTCCGTGTTGCATCTATATTGATTTGTCCTGTTACAGCAGAATTTCTCCCTTGGTAGACAAGGTTTTTCTAGAAGGAAGAAAAAAAGAAAAGCACTGGATATAGTGGTGCAAATCTGTAATCCCAGTACTTGGGAGGCTGAGACAAGAGAATTGTAGGTTCAAGACCAGCCTCAACAATTTAGCAAGTCCCTCAACAAGTTAGTGAGGCCCTGTTTCAAAATAAAATAGGGCTGGGGAGTAGCTTGTAGGTAGAATGCCCCTGGGTTCAATCCTCAGCACCACAAAAAAAGAAGAAGAAGAAGAAAGACAAGAAACCAGGCATGGTGGCGCATGCCTATAACCCCAGTACTTGAGAGGCTGAGGCAGGAGGAACACCAGTTCAAGGCTTGCCTCAGCAACTTAGTGAGACACTGTTTCCCATTAAAAAATAAAATAGGGGCTGGGAGTGGTGTCGCATGCTTGTAATCCCAGCATTTGGGAAGCTGAGACCAGAGGATTCGGGTTCATGGCCAGCCTCAGCTACTTAGTGAGACCCTGTTTCAAAATAAAGAATAAAAAATAGGGCTGTGGGTGTAGCTCAAAGGTAGAACGCCCCTGAGTTCAATCACCAGTACCGCAAAAATAAATAAATAAAATAGGGCTGGGGGTGTAGCTCAGAGGCAGAGCACCCCTGGGTTCAATACCCAATACCAAAAGAAAAAGCCCCCATCATGAGCAGCTTATATCCAACCTGCCTATATGGGCAAAGGCTTTTCAGATTTTGAAAACCTACTTCTAGCCTTTCGTCAGCCAGAACTTGGCATGGTGTACGAAGGTATTCAATGATGATCTCTTTTATGAAAACAAGTCTTTTGTTTGTTTTTATTTTTGTTTTGGTGCTGGGAATCGAACTCAGAGTCTCCTATATGCTAAGCATGACTCTACCACTGAGCTATACCCCCAGTCCACAGAGAAAATTTCACCAAAGAGGTCAAAAGAACTAACTCGTAAGGGAAAATAGAGGCCGAGTGATCGAATCAAAAAGTGAACCCAGAAATGTGAAGGTTCTGCCTTATTTACTGCCGTGGCTCTTAACACCTGGCACAGTGTCTAATGCATTGCAATTATATAATAATATGGATTCACTGAATGACTAAATAGCAGTAGTGGCCTGGCACAGTGGTGCACACCTGTAATTCCAGTATTTGGGAGGCTGAGACAAGAGGGTTGTAGATTTGAGACCGGTCTCAGCAATTTAGTTAGACCCTGCTTCAAAAAACAAACCAAAAAGCCGGGCGTGGTGGCACACACTTGTAATCCCAGCATTCGGGAGGCTGAGACCGGAGGATCCGGGTTCGCGGCCAGCCTCAGCTACCTAGTGAGGCACTCCGCAACTTAGTGAGACTCGGTTTCAAAATAAAGAATAAAAAATAGGGCTGGGGGTGTAGCTCGGAGGTAGAATGCCCCTGAGTTCAATCCCCAGTACCGCA
>PVLC010046766.1:0-11323 GCA_004027655.1 Graphiurus murinus | reverse complement strand
CCCTGGTCTGGGGAGGTGTGCCACGGTCTCTGCATTGTGTGGCAGTCTTGGCAAGGTGACGGTGCTTCCCCATGGGCTGTGGTGAGGCGTCCAAGATCGCCTGGGTAACCGGCTGCCCGTGGGTCCAGGATGCCCCAGGCGGGGGCTGGCTCGGGCGTGCCTGCCTTCCATGCCGCTTGGGTGGGTACTTCACGGTCGGCCTCAGCAGGGTGCTGCCGCCTCTGACACCAGCCATGGAGAAGGCGGCTGAGCAGGCCTGGAGGTGGGGGGGGGGGAGCTGCAGGTGGCAGGATGGGGCTTCCTGCTCAGCAGGTCTGGCATGTTGGGGGCTCCCTGCTGACCCCCCTCTGCTGGTGAGGCCCCAGACTCAGCCCGTCCTTGGCAAGAGTGGCTCCTCACGATTTCTGGTTGCTTAGCCGAGGGGCTCTGCCGGAGCCGGGTCAAGTAGGAGGGGTGCTGGCACTCGCTTCCTGCTAGTCCGAGGATGCAGCCATCTGTCCCCATGATTTATCTCTGCCTGGCCTCGCGCCTTTCAGCGTCTCCATCTGGCTTCCCCAAGGGCGGCACCCTCCCCTAAACGGTCTCCCTGCGTCACCGCCCCCTGTCACCTGGTTCCCGCCCTTGCATCTGCTGCCTCTGTGTGCCCCGGTCCCCGGGGGCCCAAGGCCAGACGCGGGCATCAGCCGGCCTCCCTGGGGAGCAGCAGGGCCGGGGCAGGAGGGCCAGGGGGCCAGGCGCCTGGACTCAGACACCCACGCAAAGTCCTGGCCCCTGGGCCTTCTTGCCCTAGGTGTGTGCGCGCGTGTGTGTGTGTGTGCTGTGTGTGTGTGTGCTGTGTACTACAGAGCAGGCCTGAAGCTCTCCACTCAGGGTGCCCAGCGGTTCTTGCCGGCTGTAACCTGCTCCGGCCCTAGAGACCTGGTCCGCTGCCAGTGCTCCTGTCGGGACCCTCGAGGACCTGGTTCCTTTCCTGGCACCAAAGCCCGGTGGCCTCAGCGTGCAGCCGTGGCAGCTGGAGCTGCTGCTTGGGCTGGGCAGACGCGGAGGCCTCGGGGTGGCTGCCCGCTGTGGCTGTGCAGTGTGCTGCTGCGGTCTCCGGGGGTGAGTGCGGCGCCTCCTCCCCTTCACGGTCCCCCTCGGCTGCCCTCAGCTGCTCAAGGCCTGCTCGGGGTTTGCTTTCCCTGGGCCGAGGCAGTGAGAAGTAAGCAGTGCAGCTAATGAGAGCGGAGCGCTGCCAGCTTCCAGAAGGAAGGGCCTCCCCGCGCGCAGCTCGCCTGCTCAGATTGCAACGGAATCCAGGCATATGCCGCGCTAGAGCTGTGTGCTTTTCCCAGTTGCGGGGGGCTGGGGGTGCCTCTGGGTCCTGTGGCTGGATGGTGGCCGGGGGTGACAATAGCCACCCGGGCTGAATGAGGGCAGGTGCGGGTGGCCTCCTCCCTGGATCCCCTTCATGCTTCGAGCCTGGAGGAGAGCTTTGTGGTCCTGTGTCTTCTGATTCTTCCCGAAATGCTACTGAGGGGGTTGAGGTTCTGCCGCTTTACTGAGGAGCGGACTCGGGTCTGGAGGGTCGGACACAGCTTGCCCGAGGTCACCAGGGGGTACCTGGTGTGTCTCAGCCACCCCGCCCCTGCCCAGCACTTTTCTCCTAAGATGCCAGCCCAGGGGCCCTGGGGACACGCCAGGACGCCTGTTACCCTGGCCCTGGGGTGTGGTAGGTTGTGAGATGGCTCAGGACGTGGTCTTCTGACCCTGCCAGGACCCTAGCTGTATGACTTGGGCTGAGCCCCACGGCCCTCCCATAAAGTGGGGGTAACGACCGGACTCCCTTGCGCGGCTGTCGCAGGAGGAGCCAGTGTCCTCTGTGCTCCGCTAGAGTGGCCGGGGTTCGAGTGCTGGTGCCGCCGCCAGCCAGGCTGCCCCCAGGGTCCCCGTCCAGGGGAGAGGAAGGCACAGATCTGGCTACCTGGGCGGGGGGCAGCCCCCTAATTGGGATCTCCGTCCCAAAGCCTCTCAATGTGCCAGGCTGGCGGGGAGGGGGCGTCGGGTCGGATCCGAGGATGGCAGCTCGCTCTGCTCCGATCCCACGGCTGGCTTGTGCTCCCACTCACACGGTGTTTGTGTTCCCAGTTTGGCTCTTGTTGACAGTAAAGTGCTCACTCCGCCCGTCGTGTTTACTGTGCAGCTTCGTCCAGAGGAGTCGGTTCCCGGCTGTCCTGGAGGCGGCGTGGCGCGGGGCCAGGGGAGGAGGGTGGTGTCCGGCTTAGCCGCTCTCTGCTCAGAGCCGCCCTGTGCAGGAGCGGGCCGCGGCTCCGGCCTCCCTGCTGTGGGAGCTGAAGGCCTGGCAGAGAGGAGGCCAGAAAGGGGCCTCTGGCGTGGGACAGCTCGAGGGCCACATCCACAGAGGGGGGGCATGTGGTAGTTCCTGGCGTGGGGAGGCTCCTAGGAATGGGGTGTCGGGGGGAGCCAGGGAAGAGGTTTCTTCAACATTGCCTCAAAGTTGTTCAGCTTCCCCGGGGGTGTGGTGGGCAGGTGGTCACTTTCTTGTCCCCAAGCTTTTGGTAAGATCCTAAGCCCACTGCCTAGGGTGGGCATCTGGTATAATCCTACCCACTCACAGGAGTGGGCCCTTTTCTACCAGCACTTACTAGAAGGTTCCACAAGGCCTTGAGCTACTTAGAGCTGCAGGGGTTCCAAGGTTCCCTGCGGCTCTCTGGGACTTCTGATCTCTTACAAATGTCATTAAGAGCGGGGTGGCTGGGTGTGGTGGCGCAGGTTTATAATCCCAGGACTCGGGAGGCCGAGGCAGGAGCATCCCAGGTTTGAGGACAGCCTCAGCAACTTACTGAGCCCCTCAACAATTTAGTAAGACACTGTTTCAAAATTAAAAATAACAAGGGTAGGGGGTATGGCTTGGAGATAGAATGCTCCTGGGTTAAAACCCAGTAAAACACACACACACACACACATAATCATCATCAAGGAACATGTGAGCAGGGTCTGCTGTGTTTTAGCCTCCAGGGGTCATGTCCCCAGGACAGCGGGTAAGCCCAGGCCGGGACAGATTCCAGGCTGGGTGGATCAGGCCACCACGAGTGGTCTAGGGCCCTCGGGCTGGATTAGGAGACCGTCTGGCTCTGCGGCAGTGTCCTGGCGAGGAGGGAGGCTGGGGAGCTGGAGGACGCAGGAGGTACCTCACATTCCAGGCAGGGTCTCTGCTCCGCAGCCTCCCGGCATTGCACCCCGATTCTCTAGGTCAGGTCCTGCTGGGGCTGGGGTGCGGCTCAGCAGTGGAGAATTTGCCTGGTGTACATGAGCTCCTGGGCTCCATCCCCAGCACCCCAAAAGAAAAAAGTGTCCTTGGTTATTCCTGCCTAGAATCAGGGGCTTTTGCTGCTGCAGACCCTTTTCTTTTCTTTATTTTTGCGGTATTGGGTATTGAACTCAGGGGCATTCTACCTCCGAGTTACACCCCCAGCCCTATTTTTTTTTATTCTTTATTTTGTAAAGGGTCTCACTAAGTTGCGGAGTGCCTCACTAGGTAGCTGAGTCTGGTCGCGAACCCAGGTCCTCCGTGCAGACCCTTTTCTCTGGGGATACTCAGAAAGGGCTCCTTTGCTGGCCGAAGTGGGGGAGGGATTTCAGTCCCCGCTCATTTTGAGGACTCTACCGAGCCCAGGGACCAGCTGCCCACGGGGCCCATGTCCTTCTCACTGCACTGACCAGCCAGGGCCATCACAAAGGGGACCAGGAGCCCCCGGAGCTGAGCCCCCCGGAGCTGCAGGGGTCAAAGAAGCAAGCCAGCAGCTCCTGGCCTTGGAGGTACCGGGGGTGCTGGTGGGAGCCCCAGCATGATTGAAGAGCTGAGGCCCTGTCGCTGAGTGACACAGGGTTATTATGCTGTCACGGCCCACCTGGAATTCTCTCCTGCCCCACCGAGAGGCAGCTCACTAGGAAGCCCCCCAACCACTGCCAGCCCAGGGTCTGCACCGCCGCCCCCACCCAGCTTCAATGACCGTCGTGAGGGCTTCCACTGGAGGCCGGGGGCCAGCGCGGGCCGGCGTCCAGAGCCGGGCAGCAGCCAGCCTGTCCTGAGCAGTGACAGGTGCCAGGGTGTAGACCCCCAGGCCACCATGTGAGAGCACCATCAGCCCAGGCCGGGCGGAGACTGGACTCACCCCCGAGTCACCCACCTCGGCCCGGCGGCCATGCCCACCCGAGTCTTGGGTACACAGTCCGCCGGCCCAAGGGGCGTGTTCCAGCCCCGCCCCTGGGATAGCCGGCTGCAGAGCTTCTTCTCCCAGGGGGCCCTGGGGAGAACAGCGGCCAGGAGGGCCGACCTCGAGCCCAGGTAGTGTTCGCGTGGCCTCGTGAGCATTCAGCACACCCCCTGGTCACAGCTGCAGGCTGCCGAGGTCACCCGCCGCCCCCCCCCTCGCCCCCAGGACATCGGCCCCTGCATGAGGCACCAGGATGTGGGGGTTGCCTGTGCAAACCCCGGGCCTAACCCTACTGTGCACCCTGGGGCTAGGCCTGGCTTGGCCAAGCCTCAGTTTTCCCATCTGTAAATTGGGCTGACCATGGTACCTACCTCAAAGGGGTGTGGTCAGGATCCAAGAGAGAAGTCAGGGCAGGCCCAGGAGATAGGGCGTTTGCCTGGTCCCTCCTATCCTTCTTGGGCTGTCGCAGAAGTGGGGAGCCAGGGGTGCTGGGACGGTGGGACTCAGTGTGGGTCGGACCCTGCTCAGCACCTCCAGCCTGACTCACCATACCTGTTACTCTCTCCAAGGGAGGACGGGCTCCGTCCACTTTCGGCCGAGGATGACCTCATGTCTACCCTGAGGTGGCCCCGGCTCTCCCAGAAGCCAGGCACACCTACAGCAGTCCCCCTCACGGTCTGGCCTGACTACATCAAGGAGGTGTCCCCTCGGGGAAAAGCCCGCAGCCTGCCCTTCTGGTCCGTAGGCCAGGAGGCCAGGGACGGGGACAGTTCGGTGTCATCGGGACGACTTTCCGGCTCCTCTGGGGGTCACGAATTGGGCGCTCTTTCCCACTGGCCCTGGAAGGAGAGGCCGCCCCAGATGTCAGGGCTGCAGCGGCAGGCCAGAAGGAGGGACCCGCGGCTGGAGCCGCTGAGAAGCAAGATCCGGACCCAGGCGCAGCGGCAGGCAAGCTACGCCTCCCTGGGCACCTCGGCCCCGTCCAGCACCTCGAACCTCTGCAAGGTCTCTTCACCCCCACTCTGGAGGAAGACCCGCAGGGCGGCGAGGGCCTTCCCGGGCCCCGCACACCCAGGTCAGCAGCCGGGTCGAGGGGTGGGCTGGGATGGTGCAGGCCGGGCTGCGGTGCCCTCAGCAGGTGCACCAGTGGCCAGCCAGGAAGGGGTGTGCGTCGTGCCCCCAAACCCCTGAGAGGGGCTCAGGGCCTGGGAGGTGGAGTGGAGATTAGGCAGGGCTTCCGGGCTGGTTTTAGGATGAGGAAGATCCACTACTGATGGAGACTCGGAGGGTTTGGGGAGGCGTGGGGGGACCTGGCACCCTGGGCCTGGCTCCTGTGCGTATGACCCTGGAGTTGTTGGGGTGGCACCCCAAGAAGCTAGCTAGGGATCAGAGTTCATCTGCTTCCCTTCAGGGCAGTGCAGACCCAATTGAGGTGCTTCTTTTTAAGCAACAAGGAGATGTTTACCTTTTTTTTTTTAAAGACAGCAGCTAGCCGGGCGTGGTGGCACACGCTTGTAATCCCAATATTTGGGAGGCTGAGACAGGAGGATCGCGGGATCGTAGCCAACCTCAGCTACTTAGTGAGGCCCTGTTTCAAAAAAAAAAAAAAAAAAAAAAAAAATAGGGCTGGGGGTGTAGTTCAGAGGTAGAATGCCCCTAGGTTCATTCAATCCCTAGTAATACACACACACACACACACACACACACACACACACACACACACATACATATTCACCACCTTTCATCTCCAGAACTTCCCCATCTTCCAAATTAAGCCCCATCCCCATTAAACACCCTCCCAGGCCCTGCACCCACCGATTTTCTGTCTCTATGGATCTGAAGAGTCCTACAGGTTTTTTTTTTTTAAGGCAGTTCATTGTTTTGGAAAGTGTAGGCAATCCGGAAGGCCAAAATAAAAGCCTGGAGTGTCCCCTGTGCCTTCCTCCAAGTGCCCCAGCTAACTCTGGGTGCGTCCCTCTAAGCCAGTGCCCCTCTGCATTGGGGGGCTTAATGCTGGTGCTGTGGCCACTTCCTGAGGTGCCAGCCCCGGGGGCCCAGCAGGCGGTGTGCAGAACCCTGCTCCCTGCTGCGCTGTGCTCCAGCTGGGGTCAGGAGGAGATGTGGCCGTCCAGATGCCCGGCAGATGTGTTCTCGGGCCTGGGGCATTGGGCAGAGGTGCAGCTTCAGGGCTTTTAAGCAGCTCCTTCTGGCCCTCCCCTGGGAATTCCCCACGGATTCCGTTGCCCACGCCCCCTCTGTCTGCTCCAGGCTCTGCTATCTCGTGTTCGACTGAGCACAGAGCCAAAGATGAGGCGCCCCCTGGCCTGGACCTCGAGTTCTCCAGGGCCCCCCTGCAGCAGGCTTCGGGTGAGTGGCCCTGGGTTGGAAGGTCCACCGTGGGGTGGACACCCTGCTCACAAAGACAGGGTCACGGAGGACCTGGACTAGGAAGGGGCCACGTGGGGATTTGGGGCCAGCCCGCTGTTCTTGGGTGCCCGGATTCCAACCCTCTGCCTCCCAAGGGAGGGAATTCAGAAAAGCCCCGCAGGGCAGGGGAGCTGAGCTGGGGAGTGTCCTTGCAGAGCGACCCGCTACACGGAAGAGGCAGACCCTAGCAGGCTTGCAAGCCCAGTACTTGGGAGGTTGAAACAGGAGGATGGCAGGTTTGCAGCAAGCCGCGGCGACTTGTGAAGCCCTCCGCCACTTAGTGAGAATCTGTTTTAAAATAAGCAATAGAGACAGGAGGATCAAGTGAGGCCCTTCGAAACTTAGTGAGACCCTGTTTCAGAATAAAGAATAAAAAACCGGGCTGGGGGTAGAATGCCCCTGGGTTCAATTCCCAGTACCACAAAAATAAATGAATGAATGAATGAATGGCAGGCCCTTCCCGCACTCTTGTAGACAATCACATGCTGCACCCAGAGGCCTCTAGGGCCCTTCCAGCCCCAGGCTTGCTCATGCCATCTTGCAGATGGGAGGTCCTGCCTGCAGCTGTCCCCGGAGCTGCTGGGGTGGGGGCAGCAGGTCAGTGGGGCTGAGCCTGGGGTTCAGGGGTGGTTGGGGTTTTGCCCACTCACTCACTGGACAGAGCTGGGTGTTAGGAACACGAGCGGGCACACCCCAGCATTGGGAATCAACTGAAGATAGCCGGGCGTGGTGGTGCAAGCTTGTAATCCCAGAACTCGGGAGGCTGAGACAGGAGGATTGGGGGTTCTAGTGAGGCCAGCCTCAGCTACTTAGTGCGGCCCTCCGCCCCTCCACAACTTAGTGAGACCCTGTTTCAAAATAAAGAATTAAAAAAAAATAGGGCTGGGGGCGTAGCTCGGAGATAGAGTGCCCCTGGGCTCAATCCCCAGCATCCCCTCCCCCCAAAAAAAACATTGAGCCAGAGCGGTCGGGCTTGGGGGGCAGGCTCCCTGTTTGAGGGCAGGCTTGGGGTGGAGTCTGTCTCCATAGCCAGAGAGAGGATTTGGGGGCCGCAGAGTTAGGGAGGAGAGCACAGGTATTTCGGGGCTCCCCTGGCGCAGGTGTCCTCAGAACGCCCTAGGCTGTGTTCCCCAGTCCAGAGGCTAGCAGGGCTTTCTGCAGAGCTGTGCAGGAGGCTGAGGTGAGAGGTGGGTCACAGTGCTAGCCAGGTGGGACCACACACCCATGGGCACACACTGGGCAGCAGCTGCAGGCAGGTGTTGGGGTGCCCAGCCCCCAAGATGCAAGCAGGGTCCCAGAGGCTGGCTTGACCTATAGCTGAGGGCAGGACGCTCCCTGAGCCCGTCTCTGCCTGCCCTGCTCCCTCTCCATGAGGCCCAGTGGGCCTTGGGGCCAGGTGTCAAGTCAGGACAGGGACCCGCCCCAGGCCCTCGGGCAGTCGCAGCCGCAGCTATGGTTGCACCCTTTGGAGGAAGCAGGGTGTGGAGGACAGCCTTTGTTCCAACTGTGGTAAAATACACAGAACATAAAATGGCCCGCCCTCCCCGTTTCTCAGTGCTCTAAGCACATTCACGCTGGCAGCCGAGGCCACCATCTGTCCCCAGAACTCTCACCTTCCTGAACTGACACCCTGTCCCTCCCGCTCCCCAGCCCCCCAGCACCCACTCCTACCTCTGTCTCTGGATCTGGAGCGCAATGCTACCGCACTTTTCCTCAGAGCCTCAGTCTCCCAGCCCCTCCTGCCTGCAGGGTCGGGGCGTGGAGAGCCAAAGAGAGGTCAAGGCTGCAGACTCCTGGGACAGGGTCCCCTCCATGGGCCTGCCCCCCCCCCCCGCCGGGGTCATCCCCAGACCTGCCAGGACGGCACCGGCCCGTTGGGTTTTTGGGGCTTCCCAGTCGAAGTCCCAGCACCAGTGTGCACAGAGATCAAACACTAGGTCGTGCGGTGTCAGGAGAGTGACCAGGTGTGGTGCAGGGGGGACAGGTCCCCTCGCCCTGGGCTCTCTTGGGGCTCGGCTCCTGCCGCCATTCATTCACCCAGCAAATGGGAATGGGGGGGCGCAGGCGGTCACATGCGGTGCCTGTGCGCAGTCCTGCTCACCTCCTTCCCTCCCTCCTTCCCTCCCTCCCTCTCCTCCTGCTGAAGTTCCCAGGGGGAAAATCAAACGGATCAAAAGCAGCTCTTGCAAAAGAGAGAAGGCCCCTGGGCCGGCCTCCCCGGGCAGGACTGCCAGAGGCAAAGGTAAGGTCGGACTCTGGGCTGCAGAGGGAGGCGGCCAGCCCTGGATTCTGCCCTAGGGGGTGACTGGCGCGCAGGGCTTGGGGTCCCCTGGAGTGTCAGTCTCATCTCAGGTCACCATGGGAGCCTTGGGACCTTCCTGCCGATGCAGGGCTGATGGAGGGGAAGCCCCCAGCCCCAGTGCTGTTTGCTGTCCTTAGACCCCGAGTCTGAGGACGCTGCAGCACGTGCCGCCGATGACTGCTCTTCGGGGCAGTAGCATGTTCCCGCGGGTGCTGGTGAAGGTGGGCGGCGGGCGGCAGCCGTGCCTGGTTGACCAGAGATGAGTTGGCCTGTCTCGGTGGGCCAGGCAGTTTAACCCACCCAACCAGCGAGGTGGCACTTTGGCCGCCTCCCGGCGAAGCCTGGCAGAGGCAGAGGCGTCCCTGCCAGCCTCTCTGGGGACTCAGAGACTCGGAATTCCAGGGGGTGAGTGCAGCGAACGCACTTTCACGCAAGCCCTGGGTGAAAGGAGCCGCCCGGCCTTGGTTGTCCCGTCCTCTCCAGGCTCCGGGAACTCCGAGGGTCAGGCAGGGAGGGGTGGCAGCCAGCAGCACCTGCAGGATGGGAATACACAGTGTGTCCTGCAGGGTGCTATAAAGTGGCTCTGGGGATAGTGGGCGGGGCCTGGAGGCATTACCCGAGGCTCCTCCCTCTCCGTGGTCGTGGTCGGGGCCCTGCAAAGACCCAGGCGCCCAGCGTTTCCAGAGCTTGTGGGAGGTATGGAGAGGGGTCCCCGTCTTCTGGCAGGATCTCAGCCCCGGGGAAGGGCTGGATGTGGGGATCTTTGGGGATCT
The DNA here is from genome assembly GCA_004027655.1 of Graphiurus murinus. Taxonomy (NCBI): domain Eukaryota; kingdom Metazoa; phylum Chordata; class Mammalia; order Rodentia; family Gliridae; genus Graphiurus; species Graphiurus murinus. Next base: position 1,604 of record PVLC010046766.1, on the reverse strand, counting down.
GTGGGAGGGCGGCGGCTGGTAGAGCTTCTCTGAGAACAGCCCAAGGCCAGGGCTCTGTGGTCTCACTTCTTCCTCACTGCTCTCCCCGGGGGAGGCAGGCTGGCTCCCGGCTTATCAGGGAGGACACTGAGGCTCAGGGAAGCTCAGCGGCCTGCCAAAGCCACACAGGTGGAGACACCAGGGTCGGGGCCTGAGCCGTGTTCCTAACCAGCCGGACACTCCTGCGACCACTTCGGTCACCTTGTCCAGGCCTGGGCACTGGGACGCCACCAAGTGACCCCAAGAGGGCACTGGGGCTGAGGTTGGTCCTGCGGGACCTTACCTTGGTGTGAGCAACCCCAGTCTAGGTATAGCCCCTGGGTGTCTCTGTGCCTCAGTTTCCCCCTACCAGGTGATGAGGACAGCCGGTGGCACGTGCTCTGTTCTCCTTCAGGCACCTGTGTTTCTGCCCAGTGCTATCGGCCACTCCCTTCCCCTGCTCACAGAGGGACAGATAAATACTCCCGCCATGCTCGGCAGAGGGGCCTCGGGTGAGGCGGGGCACGCAGCTGGCCAGTGTGGCCTTGGGCAGACCTGTCTACTCAGCTGGCCAGGAAGGAGAGTATCCACTGGAACCCGAGAGTGAGGGACAGTGGTGGGCTCTCAGAAGGTTCCAGAAGACACCCTAAAACAATGCCTAAGCTATCACCATTTCCTGAGCCCCTTCCCCTCCCCGCAGCTTTTTGGTGTGTTCTGTCTTAATGGCTGGCTTGAAAAACGACCTGCCTGCCTCCTGACACCGGGTCAGAAGGGCGTGCCACCGGCAGCATCCATCACTGCCCGCGCCCTGTCACCCTGACAGTGGTAACCATTAGTTTCTGTCAGTGCCAGAGTCACAGCTGGACTAAGGAGGGATGAGCCCGGGGTTCAGGGGTCAGAGCCACAGGACTTGGGAATTGGATGAATTCGAAATTTGCTGTAGTTAACAAAAAATTAAATCACAATAGTTATAAAATATTCATCCATCTGGGCCAAAGGAAAAGTGAAGCCCGATATTTAATTTCGGCGGATAGCGCCTCGCTTTGCATTTTTTATCATAGATTAGGTCGGCCGCAGCATTGACAGAGCGCTGGGGGGGGCATCCACATCCACAGATTAAAAATCCGCTCGTAAAAAAATTAATTGCCGTTAAAGTGCTCAGCGCAAGAAAAAAATGTGCCCGCCAGGACCCATTTATCGACCGGGACCCCTCTGGTGGGCTAATGGGGAAGCCAAGCGGCAGTGATGAGGGGGCCCAAGGGGCGCGGGGGCCCTGGCCAGGCCCCCCCCCCCCCGTAGCCGGGTCTCTGGCCCAGCGCCTGCCAGAGGGAGCGTGGTGGGTCCTGAGCTGGGAAACCCAGACGCCCACCACGCAGCCAGGGCGGGTACTAAAGGGTCCTGCCTAGAGAGCAGCCAGGCCTCCCCCCTGCAGAGGGGGGGCCCTGCAGGCAGGTGGCCCGCACCCCCAGTGCTCCGGAGAGTCCTCCAGAGAGCACCCTCGTTTGGCAGAAGCCCCCCTCCATGGGGGCAGGGCGAGTCATGGCTCAGTCCAGGTGGACCTCTTTTTTTTTTTTTTTTACCCTTTG
>PVLC010046765.1:0-11320 GCA_004027655.1 Graphiurus murinus | reverse complement strand
CATGATGTACTTACAAGATCACATCAAAGTCAATCACTAAACTGACCAGGAGATAGGGGGAGGGTGGGTGGGAATTGGGGAAGAGTTAATGAGAAATATGTGCATGGATGTCTTTACCTGTACTAGCTTGTACCCAACAAAAATGTGTGATTAACCCTGTTGTACCCAAGAAATGTATAAAAATCCATGCTAAAAAAAAAAAAAAAGAAAAAGAAAAATAGGATACATCCTGAATGTTTAAGGAGAAATGATTGGTTGAATAAATATTGATTTATCTAAAAAAAAAATTGAAATTGTATCTGATAACTTGATATTCACTTTATCTCCTTTCTTGTTGCTTCTCAATCAATATATTACTTGTATACTTGTATTTCTCTATCCCATGTTGGTATCATCTTGAATACTGAGTTCTGCCTCTGGGTCTGCTATTGGTATTAAAGCTGTTGGCTATTCGCACACACACACACACACACAAAAAAAAAAAGAAACAGAAAATTAATTTATGAAGGTTTTCTAATGCTCAGAAATAATATTATATGGCGTTCTTATGACTTGGTGTTGTATAATCCAGGCACATTTGGGGCAAAGATTAGACGCTGTACGTCCAGCATCTAACTGGTGCCTGGTATTGTCAGTAAACTCAGTAAGGACTTGTTGAATGGATATGACCATTAATCTGGATTGTCAACTTGACCTGATTATGAGACATCTCCGAATGCGGAATGCGTGACTTTGGGTGTGTAGGGGAGATGACTAGCTTATGAAAAGGCAGATTGAAGGGGAAGCCCTGCCTTGAATGTGGGCGGCACTGTTCTGATAGGTGCAGGACCTGTATAAAAAGGAGAAAGCTGCTTGAATCATGTGTGGTTCTTCCTGAGAAAAGCGGATCTCTTCTCGTCTGGGATATCGGCCTGCAGCTCTTCAAACTAGAGATTTCACCACATATTCTCCAGAGAGAATATTTCACCATATATTCTCCAGAGAGTTTTCTAGCCTTTCCATCTTGGATTGGGACTGCATTGTCAGTTGCTCCCCCAGCTGTGTGTGTGCAGGCAGCCACTTGGGACTACACTGCTTTGGACTGTAACTGACTTGATAAATCCCCTCTTAACCATCCTGTGAACTATGTTACTCTAGTGAACCCTGACTAATACAATGAAATATTTAATAAAACAATGAAAATCTATTAAAAAAAAAAAGAATTTCTAAAGTATCACAAAAAATAAAATATTGATCTGCTTTGGGTAAAATTTTAGGAGAAACAAGCCAGAGAGCAAAATTTTACATTTTATTAAGATAATTTCCTATGTTTCGTGCTGTCTATTGACAATACTGTTTTTGATATTTGTATTCCCAAAATGTACAGGATTTTTTTTTCAGTACTGGGGATTAAACACAGGGGCATTCTACCTCTGAGCTATGTCCCCAGCCCTATTTTTTTATTCTTTATTGTAAAACAGGGTCTCACTAAGTTGCAAAGGGCCTCACTAAGTAGCTGAAGCTGTCCTCAAACCTGCGATCCTCCTGTCTCAGCCTCACAAATACTGGGATTACAAGTATGTGCCACCACACTGGGCTACAGGGCTTCTAAAATATAAAATGTAAGATTACTAAGTTAATGGCATCTAGAGAAATGGTGATAGCCTTTTTATATTTAAATATTTATATTTAAACGTTCCTAATTGCATTATGACCATCGTGGGGGGTGGTGGGGAATGTATGTGTGTGCAGTACCGGGAATTGAACTCAGGGGCATTCTACCTCTGAGTTACACCATCAGCCTTATTTTTATTCTTTATTTTGAAACAGGGTCTCACTAAGTTGCAAAGGGCCTCACTAAGTAGCTGAGGATGGCCACGAACCTGCGATCCTCCTGTCTCAGCCTCCCAAGTACTGGGATTACAAGCATGCACCACCATACCCAGCAATGACCATCTTCTTTAAACAAAAATACAAATGGGACCTTGGGTCTTTGGCCTTGCCAGACAGAAATGGGAGTAATCCTGAGGAAAAATGAGGAGGAAAGATTGTAACCGGGAGGCCCTAGTGGCCACCATCCAGGGCTGATGAGAGTATTTTGGGAACTGCAATGTTTTATTAATTGAAAGTACCAACATTATCTGGGACATAAAAGAAAATATCTAGGACCACACCCAGAAAAGGAGGTGGGGGGCGGGCAGGGGGGGACCTTAGGGCACTGCCATGATAGTCTGGAAAGTCAGGTAAAAGATTAGCAGGCCTGGGCCTGTTTCGGTTTTTCCCAGGCAAAACAGCCCTGAAGCTAATCAGAAAAAAAGATAAGAGTCCCCAGGCCCACTAGATGTCTTTGTCCAATTACCAAACAACTCCAGCCCTAGGTCCTGCCCTAATGAGCCAAACCTATCCCAGTACACCCTGTATCCCTTCCAGACAAACCAGCCAATCCTTATGGTCTCCATAATCTCTCTCTGCCCTGGCAACAAGATTTCACCAATCCCATTCCCACCTGTGTACACCCCCACTATAAAAGGCTAAACAAAGCCAGAGTGGGGGTCCTTGTCAAGACTCCACTGTGTTGGATGAGACTTGAACCCTAGCTCGAGCTAGCAATAAACCTCCTTCTTGCCTTTGCATTGCTCTGTGTGAAGTGATCGTTCTTTGGTGAGGCACCCCAAATTGAGCCCAACAGACAACAGGCAGGGAAAGGTAAACAGGGGCAAGGGTAAGAGTGGCACAACCTCAAGCTCATGGAGGTCTTCCCTGGTGGACTGTGAGGAGCCACACTCACAAAGCCCATGACAGGTGCTTGGCCAGCGTACCTCTGGCTAAGCTTCAGTCTCTCCCAAAGGGTGCATGCTGGGGCGCGCTGGGAAGGGGAGAGGGGTGACCTCCGCAGCACAAACCAGTAAGCTCACTCTCCCTCTTTTTTTTTTTTTTTTTTTTTTTGCGGTACTGGGGATTGAACTCAGGGGCATTCTACCTCCGAGCTACACCCCCAGCCCTATTTTTTATTCTTTATTTTGAAACTGAGTCTCACTAAGTTGCGGAGTGCCTCACTAGGTAGCTGAGGCTGGCCTCGAACCCGGATCCTCAGGTCTCAGCCTCCCGAATGCTGGGATTACAAGCGTGCGCCACCACGCCCGGCTCACTCTCCCTCTTGGGAACCCAACTACAGCACATTCAGCTCTTCTTTTTTGTTTGTTTGTTTGTTTTTTCTTTTGATACTGGGGATTGAACCCAGGGGCATTCTACCTCTGAACTACACCCCCAGCCCTATTTTTTATTCTTTCTTTATTTTTTTTTTCAGTACTGGGGATTGAACTCAGGGGCATTCTACCTCCGAGCTACACCCCCAGCCCTATTTTTTATTCTTTATTTTGAAATTGAGTCTCACTAAGTTGCGGAGGGCCTCACTAGATAGATAGCTGAGGCTGGCCGCGAACCCGGATCCTCCAGTCTCAGCCTCCCGAATGCTGGGATTACAAGCGTGCGCCACCACGCCCAGCTTATTCTTTATTTTGAAACAGGGTCTCACTAAGTAGCTGAGGCTGGCCGCGAACCAGTGATCCTCTGGTCTCAGCCTCCCAAGTACTGGGATTACAAACGTGCGCCACCATGCCCGGCCCCAGCCCTATTTTATATTCTTTATTTTGAAACAGGGACTCACTAAGTTGTGGAGGGCCTCACTAAGTAGTTGAGGCTTGCCTCGAACCTGCAACCTTCCTATCTCAGCCTCCCAAGTACTGGGATTACAAGCATGAGCCACCATGCCCGGCCCCAGCCCCATTCTTTATTCTTTATTTGAAACAGGATCTCACTAAGTTGCAGAGGGCCTCACTAAGTAGCTGAGGCCGGCTGCAAACCCACGATCCTCCTGTCTCAGCCTTCCAAGTACTAGAAGCCACCATACCCTGCCAGTGCCCGCCTGGCAAAGTTGAACGGTCCTGAAATGGGGAGTGAGGATTAAGAAAGAGAAAGAAAGAAGAGATAGATTTGGGAGGACTGTCAGTGAATACTGCAGCCCTGAGTTTATTCAGCTCAGCCCTTACATACTTTTTAGAGCATCAGAGTATATATCAAGGTTAAAGCTTTCTCACAATGGTTGCATCTGTAAAAATAATCATCTCCAGGTCCAAGGTTCAAAGAACAAATATTCACATAGTTCTTTGCTGTAACAGTCTGAATAAGCCGGGCATGATGGCACACGCTTGTAATCCTAGCATTTGGGAGGCTGAGACTGGAGGATCCGGGTTCGCGGCCAGCCTCAGCTACCTAGTGAGGCACTCCACAACTTAGTGAGACTAGGTTTCAAAATAAAGAATAAAAAATAGGGCTGGGGGTATAGCTCGGAGGTAGAACACCCCTGAGTTCGATCCCCAGTACCGAAAAAAAAAAAACAGTCTGAATAAACATCTTGAAACAAAACAGTACTCTTGCCCTTGGTCAGTAATCAGCACATGTTATGAGAATCTGCACTTCTGTAGAAACAGACTTCTATGCACCTGTGAATCTGCAAAAACAGACCTTGAGCACTGTTGTCTCCAACAACACCCGGCCTCAGCTCTTCTTTTATCTCCCAAAACATCCAGATTTATTAAAAAATTTCAGGGCTAGCAGGGCATGGTGGCACACGCTTGTAATCTCAGTACTTGGAAGGCTGAGACAGGAGGATCACAGGTTTTCAGCCAGCCTCAGCTACTTAGTGAGGCCCTCCACAACTACTTAGTGACACCCTGTTTCAAAATGAAGAATAAAAAATAGGGCTGGGAAGCCGGGTGTGGTGGCGCACACTTGTAATCCCAGCATTCAGGAGGCTGAGACCGGAGGATCTGGGTTCGCGGCCAGCCTCAGCTACCTAGTGAGGCACTCTGCAACTTAGTGAGACTCGGTTTCAAAATAAAGAATAAAAAATAGTGCTGGGGGTATAGCTTGGAAGTAGAATACCCCTGAGTCCAATCCCCAGTTCTGCAAAAAAAAAAAAAAAAAAAAAAAATAGGGCTGGGGGTGTAGCTCGGAGGTAGAATGTCCCTGGATTCAACCCTAGTACCACCAAAAATAAAAATAAAAATCAGGGCTGAGATAGTTTTGGCGGTGACAGTTGAGGTACAGCCCAGAGCCCAATTGGTTCCAACAAAACAAAATGACAACATTGTCACAGCCATAGCACCTAAGGAGCCTTTCCTCATACCCATGGGAATGTTTTCTCCTGTGGCAGTATCCGTAAGCCATTTTCACGGGCTGAGCTTAAGATCAGAAAAGACCTAGATAGCTGGGTGTGGTAGCGCACGCTTGTAATCCCAGCATTCGGGAGGCTGAGATCGGAGGATCTGGGTTCTCGGCCAGCCTCAGCTACTTAGTGAGGCACTCTGCGACTTAGTGAGACCCGGTTTCAAAATAAAGAATTAAAAATAGGGCTGAGGGTATAGCTCGGAGGTAGAATGCCCCTGAGTTCAATCCCCAGTACCAAAAAAAGAAAAGAAAAGACCTAGATATTTACACAACCAACCCTGATCAATATATACAGACCTTTCAGCTACTGACCTCTTCATACAACCTTACTTGGAGGGATATACAGCTGCTCCTACAGTAAACCCTAACTTCCTTGGAAAGGGAGCAAGTTGATCAGGGAGCCCAGGAGGCAGGCAACAATTATTATTTGTATTATATACTAGAAAGACTGAAAAAAGGCTGATGTTAAACTCCTCAAGTATGGATGGGTGACAGCCATACATCAAGGCCCAAATGAACCCCCGATGACCTTCCTAGAAAGACTTATGGTAGCTGTGGTTAAATTCACTAATCTGACCCTGGAATCAATAGAAGGGGAGGCCATCCTTGGAGATAAATTTCTGACTCAATCTGTACCTGATGTAAGGAGAAAACCCCCAAAACTGGTGTTGAGTCCAGAAAAGTCCACTTTGGATCAACTAATACAAGCTGACAATTCTATTTATTATAACAGAGATGAGAAAAAGGAAAAAGCGCCAGGGAAAAATCCTGGCTGCCATGCATATAAATGCTAATTCCACAGCGGTCCAGCCTCAGATCTGATTTAGGTGTGGGAAACCAGGGCATTTCAGATGCAAGTGCCTCAACAGGTGGCCACAAACACCCTCCAAGACCCTGTAAAGGAGACCACTGGAAGTCCGAGCGCTCCCAGGTCCCCAGTGCTGGGTTCCAGAGCCACCTCTCCAGGATCCCATCACCTGGGTCAAAGCTGAAGAGCCTTGGGTGACCCTAAAGGTGGATTACAGTTTGTCCGTGTCATCATGGACACAGGTGCCAGATTCTCCATGTTGCCTTTTGCCCCTGGTCCAAGGTTCTCTGGTAAAGTAACTGTTCAGGACATATTGAGCCATCCCTGAAACATTCTATATTCAAGACTTAACCTGCCCGTGGGATGACCTCCACTTCTCTCATTCCTTCTTAGACATACCACAGACCCCAGCTCCACTGTTAGAAAGAGATACAATGTTAAGAACAAAACAAACAAACAAAAAAAACAGGAAAAGCCCCAAAGGAAACAGAAAAAAAAAAAAACAAAAAAAAAAAAACCTAAGCTGGTCTTTTCTCTCTTTTGCTGTCTGTAAAGAGATAAGGTACTTTTCAAGGTTACTATTCCAGGTACTTGTTATTTCAGCCAGTCCCAGCTAAAATGTACACAATATGAAAAGAAAAGCTGTCACTCTTTTAAAGGCCAGGCCACTATAAAACTTGGATTGATGATTTTAATTTGTATCTTACTTAACTAAAAAGTTTAGAGTCAGGCATGATGGCACATGCTTGGGAGGCTGAGACCAGAGGATCCAGGTTTGTGGCCAGTCTCAGCTACTTAGTGAGGCACTCCGCAACTTAGTGAGACCTTGTTTCAAAATAAGAAATAAAAAACAGGACTGGGGGTGTAGCTTGGAGGTAGAATGTCCCTGGGTTCAATCCCCAGTACCGCAAAAAAAAAAAAAAAAAGTTTATACAGTGAGGTTCTATTAAGCCTACGCCTTTTAGACCTGTATTGGCTGAGGATCTTGCTAAATTGCTAAAGTTGTCTTCAAACCTGAAATCCTCTTATCTCAGCCTCCCACACACTAGGATTACAAGCATGTGCCGCCACACCACACCCATCTACGGGTAGAACTTGAGACTCAGCATCAACAGAAGAAATGGTTTTACTTGCTTTTTCTTCTTCTTTTATTTTATTTTTGATACTAGGGGTTGAACTCAGGGACATTCTACCCCTTTTTAAATTTTTTTTTGTTTTGAAACAGGGTCTCACTAATTTGCTGGAGCTGGTCTCGAATCTGTTATCCTCTGGACTCAGCCTCCCAAGTACTGGGATTACAGGCATTCACCACCATGCCTGGCTGGCTGGCTTGCTTGTTTGCTTGATTTATTTATTTGTGCTGGGGATTGAACCTAGGAGTGTTCTGCCTCTAAGCTACATCCCCAACCCCCTATTTTTATGTATGTATGTATTTATTTATGTATTTATGTATGTATGTATTTATTTATTTATTTATTTATTTATTTATTTATTTATGCAGTACTGGGGATTGAACCCAGGGGCATTCTAACTCCGAGTTACACTCCCAACCCTATTTTTTTTTTTTTGCAGTACTGGGGATTGAACTCAGGGGCATTCTACCTCCGCACTACCTCCAGTCCTATTTTTTATTCTTTATTTTGAAATAGGGTCTCACTAAGTTGCAAAGGGCCTCACTAAGTAGCTGAGGCTGGCTGCGAACCTGGATCCTCCTATTTCAGCCTCCCAAATACTGGAATTACAAGTGTGTGCCACCATGCCCAGCTCTATTTTTATTTTTTATTTTGAAACAGAGTCTCACTAAGTTGCAGAGGGCTTCACTAAGTAGTTGAGGCTGGCTACAAACCTACAATCCTCCTGTCTCAGCCTTCCAAGAAATTGGATTACAAGCATGCACCACTATGCCCGATTTATTTTTTTTTAATTTTTTAATTTTGAAACAGGGTCTAACTAAATTGCAGAGGGCCTCACTAATTTGCTGAGGCTGGCCTTGAACCTGCAACCCTCCTGTCTCAGTCTCCCAAGTACTATGATTACAGACATGTGCCACCATACCTACCTCAAGGGGATGGTTTTAGATAGGGTAAGAGATATTTTTTCAGTGCAGATGAGAAAACGAGGGAGTTCTCTTGATTTGTTTTCTCATAGAGCCTGGAATGACAGTGCCATTTGGAAGTGGAGAGGTCTGTGAGTGAGGAGGATGTGTCAGTTGTCTGGGTGAGCGAACCGAATGAGAAACAGGGTATGTTATCCTTGTAAGATTGAGACCCCACTGGAGCTTATGGTCTTGTCTCGAAAGTAAAACAAGAAGCTGGGCATTGTGGCACATGCTTGTAATCCCAGTATTTGGGAGACTGAGACAGGAGGATCACAGGTTCAAGGACAGCCTCAGCAAGTAGTAAGACTCTCATCAACTTAGCAAGACTCGGTTTCAAAATAAATATAAAATAGGTCTGGGGGGGGTGTAGCTCAGAGGTAGAATATCCCTGGGCTCAATCCCCAGCACCACAAAAAAAAAAAAAAAAGGAGTAAAACAAAACTAAGATGTATGGTTTCTCTAATTGTGTTCAACATGGCTCACAGAGAAGGCAGATAGATGATGGAACTCATCCCGAGGGGGTACCCAGGAGAGGTTGGGGCAAGAGGCTGATCACAGTGATCGGGCAGGGAGCACAGGTGGACCAGAGGCACATGGAAGAGGAGGGGCAGGTAGAAAGTAAGTCAGGGCGAGCCGGTATGTGGAAGAGGAGGAGATGGGAAAGGAAAACTAAAGGATCAGACTTGGCCTTCATGTATGATCCTGACAGGTCAAGAGCATCAGAGATGATGATACTAAGCCGGGCATGGTGGTGCACACCTGTAATCCCAGTACATGGGAGGCTAACACAGGAAGATCACAAGTTCAAAGCCAGCCTCAGCAACTTACTGCGGTTCTCTGCAACTTGGTGAGACCCTCTTTCCAAATAAAAATTAAAATGGACTGGGGTGTAGTTTGAAGGTAGAATGCCCCTGGGTTCAATCCTTAGTACTGCACACACACACATACACATACACACACACACACACACACACACACACACACACACATACACACACACACACACCGAGAGAGAGAGAGAGAGAGAGAGAGAGAGAGAGAGAAGGATGTTGGACCAATCACCCCAAAAGTATGATAGGAGTAGATGTGAGAAGTAAGACAATCAACCGGGTGTGGTGGCGCATGCTTGTAATCCCAGCATTTGGGAGGCTGAGACAGGAGGATCCGGATTTGCAGCCAGCCTCAGCTACTTAGTGAGGCTTTCCGCAACTTAGTAGGACCCTGTTTCAAAACACAGAATAAAAAATAGGGCTGGGGGTGGAGCTCAGAGGTAGAATGCTCCTGGGTTCAACCCCAGTATTGCAAAAAAGAAAAGAAAAAAGAGAGAGAGAAAAGTAAGACAATCAGTCCTTTCACAGTAGATGAAAGAGGGGTCAGAGAAGATGAGCAACTCCCCAGGTCACAAAGTGAGAGTATCTCTGCCTGACCCCAGAGCCTGGGTCACACCTCTGCTCTCCCGTTGAGTTTGTAGGTTCAGTCTCTGGGTCTGGTCTGCTGCCAGGCCACCTATGCTAAGTGAGGATCTGGTTTGTCCCCATCCTCTCTGAATTGGTATTCTGCCCACTAATGGACTTACCATCCATCACCTTTAGTTGGTTCTGCTGTGTATGGAACAGCCTGTCCCAAGGCTGAGCCTTCTTCTCACAAGGACAGTAAGAAAAGTGATAGCAGGGCACAGTAGTATGTATATGCCTGTAATCCCAGTACTTGGGAGGTAGAGACAGGAGGATTACAGGTTTAAAGCCACCTTCAGTAACTTAGCAAGACTCTCAGCAACTTAGTGAGATTCTCTTTCTAAAAAAAAATGGGCTGGGGACTTAGCTCAGAGGTAAAAAACCCCTGGGCTCATTCCCTGAAGAGAGAGAGAAAAAGAGAAGAGAGAGAGAGAGAGAGAGAGAGAGAGAGAGAGAGAGAGAGAGAGAGAGAGAAAGAGAGAGAGAAAATATGAAAATAACACCTGCTTCTATTACCCTTATTGAGTACTCCATGCCAGGCATGGGACCCTTTCTTACCTCATAACATCTCATTATCTTCCTGTTTGTATTTGAGAACATCAAGGCCCAGAAAGATGAAATTCCAGCTCTTTGCAGTGGCACACACCTGTAATCCCAGCTACTTGGAAAGCTGAGGCAGGAGGATCTCAAGTTCATGGCCAGTCTCAGCAATTTAGTGAGATCTTGTCTCAAAATAAAAAGGGTTGAGCTGAGTGTGGTGGCACATGCCTGTAATCCCAGTACTTGGGAGGCTAAGACAGGAGGATTTCAGTTTCAAAGCCAGCCTCAGCAACTTAGGAAGACCCCATTTCAAAATAAAAAATAATAGCCAGGCATGGTGGCACACGCTTGTAATCCCAATACTGGGGAGGCTGAGACCGGAGGATCTGGGTTCGCAGCCAGCCTCAGCTACTTAGTGAAACCCTCCACAATTTAGTGAGACTGTTTCAAAATAAAGAATAAAAAATAGAGCCGGGCATGCTGGTGCACGCAGCCTCAGCAATTTAGAGAGACTCTCAGCAACCTAGTGAGACCCTGTTTCCAAATAAGAAATAAAATCAGTCTGAGGGTGTAACTTGGAGGTAGAATGCATCTGGGTTCAATCCCCAGTATCACACACACACACAAATTCTTTTAGCTAGACATGCTGGCACATGCTTGTAATCCCAGAATTTGGGAAGCTGAAACAGGAGGACTGTAGGTTTGAGAATAGCCTCAGCATGTAGTGAGACTCTCATCAACCTAGTGAGACCCTGTTTCAAAACAAAAATAAGCCAGGCGTGGTGGCACGTGCTTGTAATCCCAGTACTTGGGAGGTTGAGACAAGGGAATCTCAGGTTCCCAGCCAGCCTCAGCAACTTGTGAAGCCTTCCCCAACTTAGTAAGACCCTGTTTCAAAATAAAGAATTAAAAAAAAAAAAAAAATCAGGCTGGAGACAGGCGTGGTGGCGCATGCTTGTAATCCCAGCATTTGGGAGGCTGAGACTGGAGGATCTGGGTTTGAGGCCAGCCTTAGCTACCTAGTGAGGCACTCCGCAACTTAGTGAGACCCTGTTTCAAAATAAAGAATAAAAAATAGGGCTGGGAGCCGGGCGTGGTGGCGCACGCTTGTAATCCCAGCATTCGGGAGGCTGAGACCAGAGGATCCGGGTTCGCGGCCAGCCTCAGCTACCTAGTGAGGCACTCCGCAACTTAGTGAGACTCGGTTTCAAA
>PVLC010046764.1:0-11305 GCA_004027655.1 Graphiurus murinus | reverse complement strand
TAAATTAAAAAGGGGTGGAGGTGTAGCCCAGAGGCAGAATGCCCCTGGGTTAAATCCCCAGGGGAATAAAGAAAAACTCAGGGGGCAATTTAGGAAGACCTATTTATTCAGAATCTTCTCTACATTCCTGTGTGATGTTCCTTTCTTCCCAGAGGAAAGTCATAGCGGGCTTCAGGAGAGAAGGGCAAGGGGAAGGTGAGGGTGACAGTCCTGCTTCTGCTGTTTCCTCAAGTACCAAAGTCCCATGGTTTGGGAGAGCATAGTCTGAACCCCATCATAGGCTTATTCTAAACAGTAAACCAATTAACTGCTGGATGTAAAGTACTTATCACAGTTTCTAGTACACACTGTATGTAAAGAAGGAAGAATCATTATTTATCCTGTCAATCAAAGTCAGAAGAAAATGTTGGCACAAGGAAAGAACATGGGCTTTAGCATCAGACTGAGAAATATGTGGTTCAAATTCATGCATGTGTGGTCTTAGACAAGTAATTTAATTGTCTTGCCTCAGTTTACATATTTGCGAGTTAGAACTCCACCTTGTAGGAGTCTTGTGAAAATTAAATGGCTTATAATGAATATGGATCCTAGGATATGGTGATCAGTTACAGTCACTGCTATTAAGAGCCTTTCTGTATTTAGCCCATATCTCTCTCCAATCTTAAGTGTGAGAGGGCCATCAGATTGACTGTCTCCCAATGATGAGGTAGAATAGGAAGTATAAAAAAAATTTTTTTAGGAAGGAGACGCTGGGAGGATAGTTTTGAAAATCTGGAGAGTTTTAAGCCAACTCCACCCCTTGGAAGTTTTTCTTTGTTTCTACACCATAATCTCCAGAAAAGCCCTGCCCCCACCTGAAGCTCGCATCCATCCTAAAACCTGAGAAGAGGAGGATCCAACCTTTCTGTGATCTGCCCCCACCTGAGGAGCCCACCTATCGCCCACCTGAAACCTGAGAAAGGGGGGCTGGGGAGGGAAGGACCCCGCCCTCTCATATATTTTCTGCACCTTCCTTTGTTCGCTCTCTTGTGACCTGCCTTCCGACCTGTCCTGGTGACCTGAATGGAGGCCCCAAAGCTTCCATGCAGGTACTAACCAGGCTCTCACAGGAAGCAGCCCATGGGTAAGAGTACATTCATTTGCTAAAATCGCTGACTCTAATTCCAAGTTGAAACAGGTGAGACTGGCTCCACCAGTTTTAAAACAATGATTTCCAAACTTCAATGTGGATGAGAAATACCTGAAAAGTTACTTAAATGTTAGAGCCCAGGGCCCACTCCCAGGGACCAATTCAATAGATCTGGGGCATTTCCATCCACACAAGCCTCCTGGGAATGGCTGATGCCGGTGGTCCTCAGGCCAGCCAGCCATTGAAAACACCAAGCTGAATGGCAAGTATGACTGATGAGGTAGGCTAGGAAGCGAAAAAGTTAGGTAGGAAGGATGGTATTGGGAGGATCCAGGAAAATATAGTTTTTAAAATCTGGAGAGTTAAGCTAACTCCACCCCTTGGAAGTTTTTTTTTTTTTTTTTTCCTTAGGAAGTCCTGCCTCCACCTGAGGTCCATGCCCTAATCTCCGGAAGTCCTGTCCCCACCTGCAATTTCCGTGCCCATCTGACCACCTATCGCCCACCTGAATCTGAGGAAGAGGAGGATCTAAACCCTTCCCGTGCCCGTCCTCCTGGGATAAAAAAGGGCCCGGACGAAAGAGGCCGTCTCTTCTTTTGTCGACTCTCCTCCCTGATGCGCGTGGTCTGCCCTCCTGCTCCATGCCTTACCCTCCCCTTTCCTGAGTTCCTGAAATAAAACCCTGCCTGTTGTTCCTGACTGGTATGTGTTAAAATTCTTTTTATCACGAATACCAAGGACCCACGAGTTGGGGAGCGCGGTACCCCATAATATGACCTTCCTGCTGTCTCCTGTCTAGCCTCTTGCAGCTTTAGTAATGAAAAGGCTCTAACAGTCCTAGATGGCTAACTTCTCCTGAATCAAAATGAGGTCATATGTCAGTTTGGGCAGCTTATTTAAAAGTCATGAACGATGCGAGTATCTCTAAGTCCTGAGACAAAGAGTCCCCCATCACTTCCGCCTCCCACATTCCTGCAACCAGCCCTCCAAGGAGAGGCAAATGCTTTTCCTCTGCACCACTGATTTTGTGTGAGAAGCAGTAGCATTGTTTCTTAGAGCAGATGTGCATGTGTTTGTTCCTGATCAGCTATCTGAGCCCAGTGCCCAGGTGTCTAGGTGCCACAGGAGAGAAAACGTGGCTTAAACACTGAATCTGGCCGATTTAGGAAACACAGAGAAAGAAGCTAATGTGGGAACTAGCTCTTTTGTTTTATCCAAATCACTTAATTGCACTGATTTCACCTTTAGCTTATGTTCAAGACATTCATCCATTTTCTTGTTTTAATCACTTCTTAGTGCTGCTGTCAGATTTTAATCACATCTTTGCAAAAATCCTGACCACTGTTCATGCAAATAGCCCCAAAGAAGGGGAAAACAATCTTTCCCGGGGCTCCCTCTGGCAGTTTGCATCCTGGTGTTGATCCAGAATCACGAAGACTTTCGAAAAGCCTTTATCAGCAGGGTAAAGCTCTCAAAAAGATTGATTTACAAAACGTCAACTAGGGGCTGACTACACTCCTCAAAGACCTGAGTTTCTGGAGGAGCGAGTTTTAGGGGCCTAGGAACAAAGCATAGATTTGGTAAGCTTAGGAAGGAGAGCTGAAGCAAGGAATTTCTTTGCTTTACATACAAAGTAATTGAAAAAGGAGGTGTGTGAGGGAGAAATGTGGGGGAAGGGTATTCATTCCCGTGTTAAGAGAACAGAAAGGGACCATATTTTGCTTTTTTTTTTAAAATTTTTTCCTGTGAGGCAGATGGGCTGTTGGTTGACACTAAATAAATCCTTGAATAAATGAATCTTTGTAGCACTGGGAGGGGTGGTGGTGGAGGGAAGGGAGCTGGGGGAGGGTGGGAAGTGCCTTGTGCATATGGAATAGATAACTTTTTAAAGGAAAAGGGGATTAAAAGCAGGAACCTCGGGGCATTTAATAACTGTGGCATTTTATTCTTGCTTCATGTGGATTATTGGGGATTATCTGCTAAAAGCAAGAGCCCGGTCTAATGTTACCATTTGATTCACCCTTCCTTTTCTCTCATTTAAAATCTTCTGTTTCTTTCATGATTTTCATGTGGTTATTGATAGACAAACCTGGAAAGCCAACACACACATACACACACACACACACACACACACACACATACCCGTTTTCCTGACAAATGCAAGGCTCCACACAACCAACCTTCACCAAGGAATAGGGATGGGTTTTACTGTCAAAATCAACCTTTAGTGCTTTTAATTGGGCTTTTTGATTATATAAACAGCAGATCCATAAAAAGCTTTCGCAATCAACTGCAGTGACTTACAGCATTGAGCCGCTGAGGCTCTGTAAAGCCAGTTAGCAGCAGACTGTAGGCCTGAGCCCAGGCCTCTGCAGATCAGTGCCAGCTTGTTATTCCACTCGTGAGCTCTGCCCGTTGGAGGTCATGCATGCCTGTGGACCAGCCACACGCTAAGGCTTCCTCTTCTCAAACATTACACATCTCCTGCATCTCAAAAGGTCTTTCCTCAGGCTTTATAGAGCCAGAGCAAAAGGAAATCCTAGAGTGAAGCCCAGCATAGGACAGATTTAGTCCCTAAACATTCAGCTGGGGATTCTAGACATATGGGATACTTTAGATATATGAGATAGTCTGATATGGTCATAAAAGATTATAGTAGTACCAAGAATTATGGGAAGAGCAATGGGTTTTTGGAGTCATTTCCAAAGTATAGATTCTAGTCCTGGTCCTGTCATTTATGTCTTGAGCTGGGACAAAGTATTTGAGTTCTCTAAATCTTAATATCTTTATTTATACAACAGGCATAACAGCATCTTTCTCACAGAGGTGTTTTAGCATTTATTTTATCTTTTTTGGCCCTGGGGATTGAATCCAGGGGCAATCAACCTCTGAGCCACACCCCAAGCTCTTTTTATTTTTTATTTTGAAACTAGGTCTTGCTAAGTTGCTGAGGTTGGCCTAGAACCTGCAATCTTCTGGTGTCAGCCACCCAGGTACTAGGATTACAGGTGTGTACCACCATACTTGGCTTGTTGTGAGCATTTATAATGTAATATCTAGAAATCTTCCCTTCTATAGATAAATGTTATACATGAAGTATATATTTAAAGTAAATAGGATAGTTCTATATCTAAAGTAAATATTACCTTCATTTTCCCACTCCTTCAGCCAGCCTTCTATCTACCCTCAAGCTCATCAGTTCAACCAAGACTTCTCAGTGCTGTGCCTACATGCCTCAGGAATTTGCTCTGGAATGTCATAGGTGGATAATTTAATGAAACCTGCTAACACCAAGGAATTTCCTTAACACACACATAGGCAATGCCCGCAGGTTCTGAGGGCAGCAGTTCCAGGTGGTGACCATAATTTACACCTGATTCAAAGCATTTCATCATCAGAGAAACTGTCTCACAGTCTCGGTCTAGGTCCTGAGGGAAACAAGAAAAAGTGGGTTCCCTGTGAGACTGTAGGTAGAGGGCAGAAAGTCGGTCAAGAGAAAGCAGTTGAGGTGACAGGGGCAGCAGGGTAGTGACAGGGTAGTGATGTAGCAAAGCCCCAGAAGAGGCAGGAGAGTTGAGTTGGGAAGAAACCCAGGCCAATGGGCGAGCCAACAGAAGAGCTGTTGACTTGGTTTTATTTATTTACTCATTTATTTATTTATTTTTCTTTGTGTGTATGTATGTGCCCGTGGTACTGGGAATTGAACCCAGGGGCATTTTACCTCTGAATTACCCTTCCCCTCCACCAGCCCTTTCTTTTTTTTTTTATTTTGAAACAGGGTCTCACTAGGTTGCCAAGGGCCTCACAAAGTTGCTGAGACTGGACTTGAACTTGCGAGCCTCTGTCTCAGCCTCCCAAGTACTGGGATTACAATATGTGCCACCATGCCCAGCTCAGAGGACTGCTGACTTTAAAGTCCAGAATGAAGCCAGGCGTGGTGGCGCACGCTTGTAATCCCAGCATTTGGGAGGCTGAGACCAGAGGATCCGGGTTCACGGCCAGCCTCAGCTACCTAGTGAGGCACTCCACAACTTAGTGAGACTCGGTTTCAAAATAAAGAATAAAAAATAGGGCTGGGGGCGTAGCTCGGAGGTAGAATGCCCCTGAGTTCAATCCCCAGTACCGCAAAAAAATAAAAAAAAATAAAAAAAATAGGGTTGGGGGTATAGCTCAGAGGTAGAATGCCCCTGAGTTCAATTCCCAGTACCGCAAAATAAATAAATAAATAAATAAATAAATAAATAAATAAATAAATAAATAAATAAATAAAGTCCAGAATGAAGTTGGAGGAGAGGTGAACTCCAAAGGTATCTCCCAAGAACTTTTGTAGCAGGGGATTGGGGGCAATAATCTTGTTAGAAGGGTTTTTGGAAGCTATGTTTACACAACACAATGTACCTCTCCTCCACCCCCATCCAAAGTCAATTAAGCCTAACAAATATGTTAGTAGAGGAATGATCAGTTTAAAGAGAATAGCCTGGCTGAAGCTCCGGCTCCCTGATCTTCCCTGGAAAGGAGAAGAGACTTGGGACCATGAGATGGTCCAGTAGGGTGAAGGGAGGACAGGGGTGGGGCCCTGAGCACATGGAGAAGTCTGGCCAAGAATCTGCATTTTATAGAGCTTCCCAAGGGACTCAGAAGTGCCCGTCCATTTAGAAGCCCCTCCAGTAGTGGCCATGTTTTGCAAGATGCACAGCACAACCATCTGCCTGGCTAGATCTCTTCTCTTGTCACGTGAGGCCCATGTTAACGCTCATGGCTTTGTCTTCTGCAGAAACACTAACAAGGTATTATAGGCATAATTCTCAAGGACCCATACAAATGTTTCATACCTGGAAAAAACTGACCGTTGTTGGGCTCACAAAAAAATACCCCAAAGTGCAGCAGTTTGGCATGAAGAGTACAGGTGCTTCTTGACTGATGATGGGGTTACATCCTGACAGACCCATCATAAGTTAAGATATTGTGTCAAAAATTCATTTACTATATCTGATCTACATAATAGTTTAACCTAGCCCACCTGATCATATCTGAAAAACATTGTTCTACATTTGGATAGCACAGGAGAGTATCCTATCACATATCTTTAGCCCGAGAATAGATTGTAATTATATATATATATATATATATATATATATATATATATATATTTGCAGTTCTGGGGATTGAACTCAGGGGCATTCTACCTCCGAGCTATACCTCCAGCCCTATTTTTTATTCTTTATTTTGAAACCGAGTCTCACTAAGTTTTGGAGTGCCTCACTAGGTAGCTGAGGCTGGCCTCGAACCTGGATCCTCCAGTCTCAGCTTCCCAAATGCTGGGATTACAAACGTGTGCCACCACGCCAGGCTTTGTAACTCAATATTTGAAGTATGATTTTTAGTGAAAGCATATCGCTTTCTCATTATTGTAAAGAGAATAAATCATAACTCAACCCGTCATAGATTGAGAACTGTCTGTACTTTGAACTGAAGGACATTGGAAGAGCTTCAGAAGTAGTCTTTTTGTTGTTGTTGTTGGTGGTGGTGGTGTTGGCTTTCCCCACCTTTCTATGTAAGAGCCAACCATAAAGAAGTTCTCTGACCTACCTTGCTTGATAGCAGATTACAAGATCCTCATTCTACAAGGAGTACTGCCTTACTCAAATATAATTCAGCATATGTATATTTGGGGTGTGTGTGGTACTGAGTATTGAACACAGGAGTGCCCTACCTCTGAGTTACACCCCTAGCCCTTTTATTTTATTTTGAAACAGCGTCTCACTAAGTTGCTGATGGCCTGGCTAAGTTGCTGAGGCTGACCTTGAATCTGAGATACTTCTGTCTCAGCTTCCCAAGAACTGAGATTATAGGCATGTACACCATGCCTGGCTAACTCAGCTCATATTTAGTTTTGTGTAAATTATATTCAAAATGGTACATTCTTTGTGGTAAGGACATTAAAAGCCTGGTAGGAGCCAGGTATGGTAGTGTACATCTGTAATCCAGTACTTGGGAGGCTGAGATAGGAGAATCACAGATTCAAGACCAGGTGCAGCAACTTGGTGAGACTCTCAGCAACCTGGCAAGACTCTGTTTCAAAAAAGCTTTTTTTAATTTTTTTTTAAGGGTTGGGGGAGCCGAGCATGGTGGCACATACTTGGAGGATCAAAGGTTCACGGCCAGCCTCAGCAACTTAGTGAGGCCCTCCATAACTTAGTGAGACCCTGTTTCAAAATAAAAAATAAAATAGGGCTGGGAATGTAGCTCAGAGCTAGAATGCTCCTGGGTTCAATCCCCTGTGCCACAGAAAGAAAAAAAAGGTTGGAGGTACAGCTCTGAGATAGAATTCCTCTGGGTTTAATCTCCCCAGTACCACAAAATAAATAAGTAAGCAGATAGATAGATAGATAGATAGATAGATAGATAGATAGATAGATAGATAGATGAATGGTAGAGCCTCCAAGGGCTTCCAAAGATCTTAAAACAATATACATGTATTCATGTATGTGTCTGTCTGTCATCTCTAAACAGAAGCCGTAGAGCAAAATGATATTTAAAGGAAGACTCCGGAGTCAGATGGAACAGAGGTCAAATATTTAAACTCTATTCCTCAGTTTCTTCTTCTATATAACGGAGAGAATAATAGTACCTTTCCTTTCTCATAGTTTTTTTTTTTTTTAATCTCCACTTGACATTGGTAGGAATAAATGTGATGTCACAGGTAAGGCACCATACCAGAGCCCCAATACATAATATGCCAGGATAATGTCATTAGGAAGGAAGACAATGACAATGATGGTGATGAAAACATACTTTCACCATACAATACCTCAAGTGCTCTTGGTGTGCTAAGCACATGTGACTTTGAGTATTTTCTCTAAAATACAGTGAGTGGTATGTGTCTAAAGTCAAACTGTAGCTCTCCCTAAATAGACTTCCACCTTAATGTTCTGATTTGGCTGATAAGGATGTGGCATGGTGCTTTCAAATCACACAGTGTACCAAGAACTTTCACATCCATAATCTTTTTTACTCTTTATAGCCGCCCTTTTAGGTAGACAGCAAGGGCTTGGCAATATAATGTAGAACAAGAGTCAGGCTTGAGTTCCATGCTGGTCCTATAAGTAGTCTTTTTTTTTTTTTTTTTGGTACTGGAGATTGAAGCCAGGGGCATTCTACCTCTGAGCTACCCCCACCCCAGCCCCTTTTATTTTTTTGTTTTGAAACAGACTTTCACTAGGTTGCTGAGAGTCTCTCTATGTTGCTAAGGCTGATCTCCATCCTATGATCCTTCTGTCTCAGCTTCCCAAATACTGGTATTACAGGTGTACACCACCATACCCAGCTGGGATAAGTCTTTTAACCATTTTAATCTCTGTTTACTCACCCATGAACCAGGATATAATTCTTGTTTTGTAGAATCCACACTCTTATGGGAATCTAAAGGGAGACTGCATGTCAGAGTGCTAAACCACAATACCCACGTACAAATATCTGATCTGCTTCTTCTTGAGGGAGATAAGGAAACTAAAATTGGCAGAAATGACCTGACATATGCAAAATCTCTCAGCTACGGGAGGGAGAGCAGGGCAGGAAACTGGGTCAGTGTGCCTTCCTTCACACAGGGCTGCTTCCTGAGCCACACACATTCCCTGCAGGCCCTTCACCGCAGAGCGAAGACAGAGACTCAGGTCACAGACCCCTGCGGTCAGGGTTTTGCAAAACAGACCTGTTCCATGTCCCCACAGTTCAAGCCACCACCTCTTGTAGGAAGTGTGGCTTCCTGTGTCAGCCTCTGCACCAAGCCAAAGCCCTCTGAGGATACCTTAACTCTGTGCTCATCCCACTTTATACTGGCGCCAAGGGGACAGGGTTGAAGGTTCCTACTGATACACTTGCAGCCATTATGTGCTGGGTAATTCTTCTCTGGTTTACTTCAAATAGTTACTGATTCTTGAGTGCTTTGTGTGGGTACTTTACCCATATTATCTCATTCAATCCTCACTGGAGACTTCTAAGGATGTAGATGTTATTATTACCACCACTCCCTAGGTGAGAAAATTTAGGTCCTCATAGGTTAGGTTACATTTCCAGGGTCATACAACAAATTAAGCTGTCTCAGAAGTCTGGGCTCTTAATCACCCTGATGCTCCTCAAGGAATGGGGAAAGGCCATGGATGTCAAAATCAACTAATGTTCACTCCCTCCCCCCAGCCCACTTACACCTATAGAATCAGACAGGGCAGGGCGTGGTGGACAACAGGGGGAGCCCAGAAATCTGCATTTCTCTCTCTCTCTCTCTTTTTTTTTTTTTTTGTGTGTGTGTGTGTGTGGTACCAGGGATGTAACCCAGGGGCATTCTACCTCCAAGCTACCCCCAGCCCTATTTTCTATTGTTTATTTTGAAACAGGGCCTCACTAAGCAGCTGAAGCTGGCTGCGAACTTGCAATCCTCCTGTCCCAGCCTCCCAAGTATTAGGATTACAAGTGTGTGCCATCATACCTGGCTTTTAGAAATCTGCATTTCAAGAATCACAGTTAGACAGGCATGGTGGTGCATGCCTATAATCCTAGTACTTGAGAGGCTGAAACAGGAAGATCACAGGTTTGAGGCCAGCCTCAGCAACTTAGTGAAACCCTGTTTCAAAATTAAAAACTTGAAAGTAATGGG
The DNA here is from genome assembly GCA_004027655.1 of Graphiurus murinus. Lineage (NCBI taxonomy): Eukaryota > Metazoa > Chordata > Mammalia > Rodentia > Gliridae > Graphiurus > Graphiurus murinus. The sequence goes on along the minus strand of PVLC010046764.1, from coordinate 1,523 downwards.
GTGTAGTTTGGAAGTAGAATGCCCCTGCATTCAATTCCCAGTACCAGATAATTAATTAGTTAATTAAAATAAAAAACTCACAATTGATTCCCATGGACATCCAAATTTGAGAACTACAGTCACATACACCCCCATCCTCCCAGATGCCTTCTGTCCAAAGGCAGGCAAAGAGGGAAGCAATTTGACCTTCAACGCAGAATGCTTTGGCATCATTGTAGACAACAAAAGCCAAGTTCCTTCCCCCCTTACAAATCACTGCACAACCTATACCACTTCTCTTTCGTAGGTCTGAGTGGGACAAGGTTGTTCCTGGTGATTGACAAGACAAGGATTTTAGCATGAATATTTAATGGGTAGGGCAGCCGGTACACTTGACTAATGTAATATTTCAAGCACTTCTTTCCTGCTGAAAGGATTTGGCCTCCCTTAATGCATGTCTACATCCTGTCCCAGTCTTTCCAACAGCGGTTTCCATGCAGATAATGCCAGGTCAGGGAGCTTCTATTTCCCAGCTCTCAGAGTAAGCTAGCATTTGTTCCCTGGGCATTGTCTTGATTCTTATCTAGTTCTATCCAGACCTTCCTCCTCCATGCCTTCTGGGTTACAAGGTATTGACAGAATCAGCTGGCTGATGTCATTCACATGAATCATTCACCCCCACCCCTTCTCTCTTGCTTGATATCTCTATCAGACGCTCATGTTCACCCACTTAAAAAATATTTGGATCCAATATTTTTCTTGGAGTTTATTGAAGCCAATTGGAAAGACAAAGGATCTGATTACCAAGATGTACAGTCTTGTTTGCTGTGTTTCTGAGAATTCTTGAAGAGTGATTTCATTCAACTAATGTTATATGAAATGTTAATGAAAGACTAAATAATTTCTACCAAAGATCAGGAACAAGGCAAGGATGTTTACTCTTATTCTTCTATACAGCAAGTAAATAAATGCATTCACATTGAAAAGGAACAGATAAAGTGTCTTCATTCATAGAACACACCATATTATATGTAGGAAATCTCCAAGAATCCCAAGCAAACTTCTAGAACTAATAAATTGTAAAGTTGCAAGGTACAAGAACAACCATACCTGCACAACACCAAAAAAAAAGAAAAAGTTATATTTCTACACATTAGTAACAACAACTAAAAAATAAAATTAGGAAAACAATTTTGTTCATAATAGCACCAAATATATATGTAACAATGAAATAAGTAAAAGACATATACTAAAAACTACAAAGTACAGTTGAGATACATTAAAGAATATCTAAATAAATAGCAAGACATTTCATGACCATGAACTAGAATATTTGATATGATTAAGTGTCGGGGGCCTAGTTCCGCGGGCTAGACCTCGCCTCTAGATGGCGCCTGGCAGAGTGCCAGAAGCAGCTGCAGGTGAATAACATCCTAGGGCTGTGCCACGCCAGAGCGCATGCACCAGCACGCCCGACTCGTGGCCGGGCCAGGTGAGAGCTGTATGAGACACCTCGTGGCTTAGACCCGGTGCAGCTATAAAAG
>PVLC010046763.1:0-11330 GCA_004027655.1 Graphiurus murinus | reverse complement strand
ATATATATATATATATATATATATATATATATATGAAATAAAAATTGAACATGAATACACTAATGCTTCACGCAAGTGGAACCAAAAAATGAGCAAAGAATATAAATTGCTGGAGATAATGGTTGCCATGACAATTGTTTGTCCAGAACCCAAACTGTGGAAACTCAGGTGAGAGTAATTGAAAATGAAAGCCTTTTGTAGACCTTCCCCACTATGATTTTGCTGCTGCTGCTGCTACTGCTGTTGTAGGCTTGGTTCATATGACTCAATATCCCTGCCTGGTCCTATGGAAACCTCAACACAATTATAATTGGCTAAATAAGAAAGAGGAACATTTGCTTAAGTCCCAGAAGGAGCAGCAGGCATTTTCTGCATCCTAGTTGTTTGCTAAACACGCTACACGTTTCAGTGTGGACTGGGTTGGCATGCTTGTTCTAATGTCCTGCTTCACCATAAGAAATGGTTTTCTTCTACTGAAAGTTGTGTGTGTGTGTGTGTGCGCGCGCGCGCATGTGTGTGTGTATGTATGTCTTTTAAATCAGGGTTTCAAGATGCTGGATCAGGGTAGACAGCACACCAGCAGCTCGGTTTTCTTCCTTGTGCGTGGCTGTCGATTACCATTTCTTCCACATAATTACCCATCTGTTTGAGAGGAAAGGGATGCTTACGGAATCATTTAAGAGAAATGCACCTGCTTGTGGAAAGGCAAGAATAACCTAGTTTGCAAGTATCCTTGGCTCTCCAACTTGCCTTCCCCGACTCAATGTTGTTTTCCTCCCCCATGATCAAATTACTGATGCTAGACTTTCCAAAATTCATCCTTTTAACTTTCATACATCATTTGTTGGGTAAGCGTTAGGCAGGAAAGTTACTTGTGACTGGAAAGCTGGAGAATGGTAGAGGGAAAGAGAAATGATTTTGGAGCAGAGGAAAGGTGCAGAAAATAAAAGTTCCCCACTCTTCTAAATTCCATTGCCGTATTTTAACATCTTTACATCCTGCCTGGTTGATTGGTGGGAAATGTATCTGCACTTCAAGGTAGACAACAGCTTTTTATGGATGGCCAGTAACCAGGGAAACTTAATGAGAAGGTCCAATGGTTGGGTTTGTAACAACTTGTTTTCGGTGGTAGCCAGGCAGCAGAAGGCTTTGTGCGCACAGACACAAAGTGCACTGCTTGTTAGGTATCATATCTAATTAGCAAGGACCCACAAAACTGTGGCTAATGACATTTTTATGCCAAGAGAGTTTGAGAAGTTGCACTTCCGGTTGGCTGTTTTAACATAGTAGGAATGGCCAGATGTTATATATACTAATAGAACAGTTAGAAATAAAACAGGGGGGAGGCTGAGACTTAAAGCTGAGTGTCTGGTAACATCATTGGATTCCCAATTCTTACTGCTGTCCCAACAAATGACCGAGGACTTAGGCTTGGAACAATACCCCTTTATTCTCCCAGTTCTGTAACTCTCAAGTCCAGGACTGTCCAGATATCCCTGGGCTAAGGCCAGGATATTCACAACACTGCCTTCCTGACTGGATGGTGTGGGGCAGAAATCTGATTCTATACTCATTTAGGATGTTCACAGAAGCCACTACTTCGTAACTATGGGACTGAGGTCCCCGGTTCCTTCCTGGCTATCATCTGGAGCCTCTTTTAACTGCTAAAAACCCTTGTCTAGTCCCAGTACGCCTGCTCTTCTACACCCCTGAGCTATGAACACAGTATTCTGATCCTGCCTGGAATCTTTCTATTTCCAGTTTCGGAGAGTTCTGCACTTCTCAACACTCATTATTATACCCATCCAGATAATCCAGGATAACCTCGCCATTTTAAGGTCATTGATTAGTAAACCAATCATGCCTATGAAGTTCATTATTCAATAAGGCATATTATGGTCGCAGTTTATGGAGATTAGAAGGTAGACATCTTTGGAGAGCTATTATTTTGTCCAGAGAAGATAGCTAATATCATTTCCCCCCATTTTTAAGAAGAAGGAACTGGTTAATGGTTGTTAAGTAACCTGACAGAGGTAGCACAACTAATAAATGTCAGATTCAGGATTTAAATGGTGTTCTGAATTCAGAAGCCAGTCTTTTAAGAACTATACCATAGTGTCTCAATGTAGCCAATCTTAATATAGGTGGATAATATAAGCATTTCGACTCTCCTACCTCCGAATGCATTCTTCAGGATGCAAGTCATTTTATACTTCACTGAAACTTAGGTTATTTGCTAGAGAATATTGTTTGAAGAAGTAATAGCTATGCCAAACTCTGGACACATTCAAGAATACTATCAGATAGCCTTTGGAGAGATATCTATCCAGTTAAGTTGGTGAAATTCTACTGGAGAGGTATGGACATCTTCAAGAATGCTTCCTAGCCCTCTCTGACAGGTTTAATTATGATTCCCAGTGTGTTACTGTTTTTTTGTTATAGAATTATATTTCTTTGCCTTTTCATAACTTTGTGGTAAACGAGGCTTATTTCCATGCTCTTTAACACTGGGCTTGGCCAAGTAACTTGATTTGATTATGGGACTATTGTAGTTAATTGTGCTAACCCAGATTTAAATATATTTACACATTTCTCAATGAGAAAATGGATTCAGGCTAATCCATTGTAATCCAGGTGATAACAATGGCCAACAGCTATGGTAGACTTTAAGAAGGGGAGTCAATGGTTATGTTATCTTTATGGTCCGTAGTTCTTAATCAAATCTAAGGATTCCAAGAATTCTAATTAATAGACTTCAGAAATTTATTTTTTTATCATTTTTGTATTCCAGTTTTGCAAATGTATATGTGTATTGTCAGATCAGAACATCTCTGTGTTTTATCAGGTTTTCTGTCATCTAAATATAAAACTTTCAAGCTTTAGATGATCTTACTATTAGAAAATAAAATATTAGGGACTGATACTCTAATCTCTTCTAACAAATAACTCTGGGACCTTCTATTGACCATTTGAGGCTTCTCTGTGCCTCATTTTGCACATCTGTGTAATGGGATCATTAGTGTTAATTTCAAAAAACTTTAAAGAAATGGTGAGATAGGGAAACACGGAGACCTGTGTGACATTTAAACTCTGTAAAGAAAGAAAGGCCCGATGGGAGCTCTGCTTTTCCATGTCACAAGCAGGCAGTCTAAATTTAATTGTATGTCAATCTCTGCTTTCACTAGTTATGTGTTGATAAGTTTCCAATGCAGAACATTCAAAACCCAGCAAGCCTGTGGTTTGCAGCGCCTGAAATGTTCAATAATCACAGTATGATTTGATTCCTCCCTACTGGGTCTTTTTAAAGTTTGGAAGGTAAACATCCTAGGCTACTTTTTTATCTCTGCCTAAACCTAATGGGGCCAGAGCCATCTCATTTTTTTGCATGAGATTGGTGACACAGTGATAATAAGGTTTTTTTTTTTTTCCTAGCAGCTCAATTATTTTTAATGATTTACACAAAATAATTACTGTTGACAAATATCCAGATTCTTAGAACAAGGAAATATCCCTTTCCATGTCTGGTTTTATGTCTTCCACTGATTGACGCTTTTGCAAATGATCGGATGTCAGAGACTAAGTGTCAAGGAGAGTGGGAGGAGAGGAGACAGAGAGAGGAGCTTTAAGCATCCAGCAGCTAAAGCATCATTTACAAAAGAAATTCACGTGGGAAAGCAGAGATAATCTGAGTGTGTTATCGAAGAATCTCAATTGAAAGTCAACCTGAATTCATAAAGACATAAACAAAGAAGGGCTTTCATTAATCCACATGACTTATAGGTCCAGTGTGGCCTCTGCTTTAAGTATAGCTGGTTCTAGGGGATTTGGAAGGCTGTCTCACTTGCTGTCTCTTGGCTTAGCCTCACCCTCTTGATCTCCTGCATAGACGAGTACTGTCCACATGGTGGCTCCCGGCTGCTCTAGATTTCTATTACCTGGTTGCTCTAGGACTTTCCTTGAAGTCTTAGAATTAAGTCTCACCAGTGAATTATACTCATGGAAGATTCAATAGGCCTAAGAGATAGAGCCCTCTGATAAATCAGATGTAGCTCAAGTACCCACGACCAGAGAGGGGATGAGGTTAACCCACAGGAATTGCATGGTACCAATGGGAGAACCAAAACTCTATTCCCAGACAAACAGGCAAGCCAAGGACAAGAAGCACCTCCTGCACTGGGTTTGAAATTCAGCCCATAAAAATCATCTGGAGTTCTTATGGAATCATGAAATATTGAGACTTCGGGTCTTCTATTTCAAATTTCTCTTTTCACAGATATGAATTCCCGAAACAGAAAAGATTTCAAAGGAAGGTCTGAAGTGGGACAGGAAAGATAGAACCAAAAAAGGAACACTCTTTCACCAGGATGTCTACAGAGAATGTGTCCACTGGTGGAGAGACCTAGCTATTTTATATTAGGTTGAGACATTTTTCCCTATTTCTTTTCTGCCCTCCTTTTATTCAACACATATTCGTTGGTAACTACCCCAACCTAAGCCTTACATCACTAAGTCTTTCCTGAGCACTTCTGTAGTGCTCAGTCTCAATTCAACATATATTTGGCAAGCAGTTTATATGCTAAGTATGACCCTGGGACAAGATATAAAATTATAAATAACATATCTAGAAGAGGAGAAACACAGTCAATATAAAAATGCAAATTGTGGCAAGTGCTTTGAGGCAAATGGCAGGTAAAACCCAATTTAGGAAAGATGGGATATTAAAGCTATATTGGAACTGGGTGCGTGGGTGCACACCTGTAATCCCAGTACTTGGGAGGCCAAGAGAGGAGGATCCCAGGTTTAAGGCCATGCTCAGCTACTAAGCGAGATTCTCAGCAACTCAGCAAAACCCTGCTTCCCCAGAAAAAATAAAAAAGGGCTAGGGGTATAGATCAGAAGTAGAATGCCCCTGGGTTCAACCCCCAGGCACCACACACAAACAATAACAACAACAAATGTTACATTGGAAGAATAAGAAGCAAGCAGTCATGCAGAAAGCCAAGGGAAAGGATTCTCAGAAACTCTGAGCTGAGATGGTCAATACACAAGTTGGTTAGCATTGAGGGGAGGTTCTGTAAGTATTTGTGGACTTGTAGTACAGGTGCTCTGCTGCACAACTCTGCTGTCGTAGTATGAAAGCAGGTATAGGCAATATAGAAACAAGTGAGCATGACTTGGTTACAATAAAACTTTATTTATAAAGCAGGCGGTAGACAGAATCCACTGATACCTGGCATAGAGACTGAGAAAGAGAGACAGGCGATGGTGCTGTAGGAGAGGCAGGGCACTTGCATGCTGGAGGATTATTCTGGCGATGTAGAGTTGGCTTCAGGTGTACAAGGATCCAGGCGTTTGCTTCAGAGAGTATTGTAATTTCGAGTGGCTCCTTTTTATTCATTTTCTTTTAATAAATTCAGCATAGATATTTAAATATCAGGTCACATTGGATGCTGTCTGCATGGTATGTTTTCAGGATGACAAAATAAACTACTTCTTTGGTTCCGGGATATACCTTATGTGTCTTTGTATCAGGTCTCTCACTTGGCCTGAGAATCTATGATTTCTTTGGGTTGAATGACAAGCATAGATTTATATCCAAATGAAAAAAATAATTACAAAAAAATTAATCATGGAAATACATGGGGACTCTCTGAATATCAGAAAGATGACTTGGAGAAAAATTCCATGTATGTCCCCGTCCCCCCCCCATCCTTGGGATTTCCCTGCAGTGAAATGGTAAATAAATTCAAATGTATCTCCTATTTTCCAGGTCAGAAGGTTTCATTTGATTTCCATTCCAGTTGTATGGTGGCATTTTTATGACTATGGTAGTGTCACACTGTAGAGATGAACTGAGTATGTCAACTTTTTTGAAATTTTATGTTCGAAGCAGAACCATATTCATATTTAGTAAAGAAATAAGGAAGTATGAAATCGAGGGACAGAAGAAATTGTGATGCACTGTAATCAAAAAAGAGAGCAGGTTTTAAACAATTAGGAATCTAGTTCGTTCAGGAGCTTTTCCACAGGAAACAAATTGCTGGTCCACCGTCCCCAGAATCTCCAATCATATCAAAATATATCCTGATTATCAGTAGTTGAGGGTGATTGGTACATTCTGCCACTCTCCTGTTTAGCAGTTAGAGGGGAAAATGAAAATAATATCAATGTAAAAACCTAGAACATTCATCAGCCGAAAATTGCTCATCAGAAGTATTGTTGTGCTAACGATATTGTTGAGATGGATCTGCTTGTCAAAAAGGAGTATTTTCTCTGCAACGGGAAAGTTGAGCCCTTTCTTGAGAAAGTTTAGGCAGGAAGATTCAGGAGCATCCCAATCTTTTGTCCTGTCCTCAGCATTTGTCAATTTCAAACCCTTCTGGGTCTCTGTGGTCAACCATGTTGTAGAAAGTTCAAGAGGAATTTTATTCCTGTTTTGTCTTAAGCCTTAAATGTATAATTGCAATTCATCAGGAAATATCAATGGGCTCTTAGTTCATAGAAAATTGAAGTCATGTTGGTTTTAGTTGCGTGAGTTTTTATTTACTTTATTTCTTAGTGGTATTTTGAAGTCACTTTCTCTTACCATTTAACAATAATAAGTGTTTATCGATTTGAAGAATGAAATGGAAAAATCAGAAAAGCATGGAACAATCTGTAAGGTTTTCCTCAGTCAACTGTTTTAACATTTGATGTAGATTCCTCTAGCTATTATTTCTTTATATTTGTTTTGTAGATATGTATGTACACTAAATTTTTGCAATATACAGATTTTTTTGTACATATACTTTGTAAACTATACTGGAAACTATACTTTGTATTAACATAGTATTTTCCTTTGTCAATAGTGGCAGTATTTTGGTTGTTAAATGAAGCAAAATTTATTTTATTAGAATTGGTTATTATTTCCAATGTTTTGCTATTTTACAGCAGTACAACAAACATAGTTCTAGTATTTTTCTATTGCTATTATCTTACAGAAGCCAAAAATGTTCTCGCCCCCTAAATATTTAAAGAGGATATTAAGTGCACACTTACATGTTTTTGAATGAAAATACATAGTTGATGGAAAATATTGTTTATAAAAGAGAAAAATTAACAACAAAAGAAAATTAAGTGAATCGAAAAGTTCCAGCTATTCCTCTCAGCTTTGTAAATTCCTCAATTTAGGTCTAGTTCATCTTACCGAGTTTTGTTTAAATATTTCTTTTTCCCTCTAATGCATAATGAAAGAGACACTAATCCCTAAACCTAAGTGATTCAAATGTTTTGAAAATCTGCAAAGGCTTTATTTGTGGAAGGAGCTACATTTTGTTTCCAAGCTTGGGGGAGGGGTGACTGCACTAGTTTGCTTTTCGTGGCTGTTGGGTGAGTCTCAAACCTTCTGAGATATAGTATCCAAATCTATACATGAGATGCCCATGTTGAATCCTAACTTGGACACCTATGGAAGGAATCTAGAAGACAGTAGAAGTAAAAGTGTACAAACATGTAAGCAGGATCTCAGGTTTAAAGGCAGCCTTGGCAATTTGGGGGGTAGTCTCTCAACAAACTAATAAGATCCTATTTCCAAATAAGAAATAAACTGGGCGTGGTGGCTCACACTGGTAATCCCAGCATTCCGGAGGCTGAGACAGGAGGATCCAGGTTCAAGGCCAGCCTCAGCTACCTAGTGAGGCCCTCTGCAACTTAGTGAGACCCTGTTTCAAAATAAATAATAAAAAATAGGACTGGCGGTGTATCTCAGAGGTTGAATGCCCCTGAGTTCAATCCCTAGTACTTCAAGAAAAAATGAAAAAGAAATGGGCGTTAAATTCTTTTCTTGCATTGAAACAATCATGCATCTTCTTCTTTAGCCTGTTCATATGGTGAATCACACCTGTTGATTTCTTAGTGTTAAACTTGTACCTCTGATAAACCCCATATTACCATAGGTTTTATATGGTATATATTTTACACATGCATATACACACATATCCATGTATATTGTCTTCTTAGTAGGACATGTACAATGTACATCTGACTTTTATTTACAAAAAACAAACAAACAAACAAACAAAACTTGAGTGGCAAGGGGTTGGGGCAAACTATTGGAGAATTTCTAAACTATTTCCCACCTTCAGGTAGGAATATCTACTGGTCAGCATGTCTTTGCATAGGCTGCCCGTGTATAGTCCTGTTGATGTGCCATGGTCTTATCATCATCATCATCATTGTTTCCTATACATGTAAGGATATGGGTCCCAGCACCTGACCTTCAACACTAGCATTCTCTATTAAGTAGCAGATGCTTAATGTTCATCAATGATACTCCCCAAGGCCATGGGTCATCCTTCAATTCCATCAATATAAAGCTAACTTGCAACATTTCTTATGTTTGTTCCAAAGTTTTCTGTGCACCAAACATCATTGTTTGTCTGCGGTATGTCCCCATTTCACAAGTTAATGCCTTTTAAACCTTTCTTATAATTCTGTATCTCACTTGATCGTTTTTCATAAGGAAACAAATTTTAAAATTCTTCCGAATGCCGCTTTAAAAGACTTTAAGTAGCCGGGCGTGGTGGCGCACGCTTGTAATCCCAGCATTTGGGAGGCTGAGACCGGAGGATCCGGGTTCGAGGCCAGCCTCAGGTGCTTAGTGAGGCCCTCCACAACTTAGTGAGACCCTGTTTCAAAATAAAAAATAAAAAATAGGGCTGGGGGTGTAGCTCAGAGGTAGAATGCCCCTGAGTTCCATCCTCAGTACCACAAAAAAAAAAAAAAAAAAAAAAAAAAGACTTTAGGTACATACGATGCTCTTTTTATAAAAAAGAACATCAAAGCCCAAATGTGATAGATACCACAGCAGGGAGGGTCTCTATTTAACAAATGGAATTTTTCCCATCAGGTTTATCATTACTTAGACACAAGTGTGTATCTTAGTAAAATGACAAAGTGCTAAGGCCTGCATAGTCAGGACATTTATGAATGACTCAAGTAGAAAACATGATAATCTTAGCTACCTAATACATCCTGAGTATAATTAGGAAAAAAAAAAAAACACACTCAATTCCTTAATCATGGGAGAAATTAGTATTTTATCTACTAAATCACTTCAGAAAATTTTTCAAAAGCAATAGTGGGCGTCTGTATTTAAATTCTTTATTCTCTCTAGTTCTTGTATGCCAAGAAATGCCCATGGTATTTTATTGAATGGGAGAAGGAAATGCCACTGCAATTTTAGAAATAGACAAATTCTTTTGGAGAAAGTTTTAGGACCGAATTGCTACTGAATCTTAAATGTTCATGGAGTATAAAGCATTTTCATTTTTTTTTATTGCAATGAATAACTATGTTAGGGGATTTGGAATTTAATTAAATGTCCTGAATTACAACCATCTTCACTGGCCATAAAGATATTTTTCCCCCATGATCTGTGGCTATCTTTCTGCCATATTTCAGCTTGTAAATTTGAATATAATTTTTTTTTTCATAAATCAGAGTAACATATTTATACGGCATGTCCTAAACTTAAATGACTGGGAAGTTTTGACCACATTTCAGTAAAGGCAGATATATATGAAACTGAGCCTTATAAAACTGTCTAAAACTTGTTAGGCAATTTTTTTTGTGTGCTTTGCTTGATATTGTCACCAGATATCACTCACTTCAGATTTGAAGAAGACTTAGATTTTGTTTGTTTCTTTTCTATACCTTTGAACAGTTTCAGTCAACCATCTGCTAACAATTATTCACTCGAGAACACAGATTGTTCTGGGCAGTTCTCATTGACATTAATGTTACTTTAAAAGCCGCCCCTTAGGTACCGCTTGGAAAATTTAGAGACTCTGTTCTCTGCCAGAACAATATTTCTTCAGGGTGACATCGAAATCTGGTTTGATACTGGGCAGGACATTTCCGCTTAATGCCTTTGGAAATCTCAAGGGATACAATGCTAACAGAATCTGCAGTTTATTTTCACACCAGCTAGAGAAGTAGCATGGTGTTGCCACCCAAGGTTAGCAGAGACGGAATGTTTCTGAGTGAGTCACACCACATTTAAAGGAAATAGAGAAAAGTAAATAGATATCCCATAGTCTCTGACTTCTGGGTCAAATCCAGCTCACCACCTGGTTTTGCTGGTGAACTAAGAATAATTGTTTGCATTTTTAATGGTTGAAAAAATTTAGGTAATATTAATGATGTGAAAATTATATAATCAACATTCAGTGTTCATAAATATTTATTGTAGCACAGAAGTCAATTATGTCTGCTTTTGCATTACCATAGTAGAATTCAGTAGTGGCGAGAGAGATCACAGGAGCCACACAAATCATAAAATATTTACTATTTGACCCTCCATAGAAAAAACTTTGGAACTCCTCACACAGATTACAAATATACATGCTATTTCCATTATGATAAGCATTTTATTATAATATATTATAGGGGTGTTTTGCAACAATTCAGATTTATATGTAAATAACTGTGCACATGTTTGTATATCTTAATGTTAATTTTGGTTGTCATGAAAGATTAGAGATCATTTTAATTGTTCCTCTATATTTTCAGCAATTTAACATTTAGACATTAAACATTCCTGCAAATATAATTTGTCTTCTTATATTGAGAAAAAATGCTAACTTAAAATTTTCTTCATAAAATTAATACATTTTTATATTATATAAAGGATCAAACAAGAAAAATGAAGTCATTGATAAACAACTGAGAGAGAATTCTATATGCAAACAGATATACATGCCTCATGCCTAGGAAGAGACAAGCTAATCCACATAATTTCTTCAACAATATTAAACCATAACTTGTATACTGTTCTATAATCTTTTTCCTTTCGAATGTTATTCTGTGTTAGTTTTATATTTTCACTTTAAAATATTAAAAAAGCATACAAAATATGATGCAATTCATTTATACATCCACCAGAGGTAAGCAATATTGCAATTTTAGCTTAATAATTCATTGTTTATCCCATCTATTTTTATTATTGTACATACACATTTCTACATATCTGTTTTCAGAAATATGCAGTCTGGTTTTATATGTTACTTAATAGCTTTTTTATTTGACATTCAGTTATAAGTACCTTTCCATAAAAGAATATAAAACATTATGTCATTGTAATGTTTGCATATGAATGTGAAATTATATCTTATAAAACACGAGCATCCTTTCACACCAGCAAATGTAAATTTTAAAATCAGAGCAATCTTAATGTTTAACAATACCTATTGTGCCATCCATAAAATGGAGTAGTATGTAGTTAATAATACCATTTATTGAGACAAATATTGATTGACGTGTTACTGAAGGGTCAATGACCTTCATAAAGT
>PVLC010046762.1:0-11316 GCA_004027655.1 Graphiurus murinus | reverse complement strand
ACAGGGGTTGAACCAGGGGCATTCTACCTCTGAGTTACACCTCCATCCCTATTTTTATTTTTAATTTGAAACAGAGTCTCATTAGGTTGATGAGCGTCTCCCTACTTGCCTGAGGCTGTCCTTGAACCTGTGATCCTCCTATCTCAGCCTCCCAAGTACTGGGATTACAGGTGTGTGACATCACACTCACTTGAAAGGGTGCTTTCTCAAGGATGAGATGCTTGACACGTGTGACAGGTTATAACCATTACCTGTGCCTTCTCTGGCCCCTGCACAGGGCTGGCGGCTGGGACAACATAGTCCTGGCCACCACTGATAGAGGTCAGACCCTGTCCCTGGAGCCCGTCATATATCACTCCTGTTTAGTAATGCTCATGGAGCTAGGAGAAGAAGGCATATCCTCCCTTTATGTGTAAGAAAAATCAGGTTCAGAGAGGTGCTGTGGCTTATCCAAAGTCACACAGCTCTAGGCTGCAGAGCTGGGATTTGGACCCACGTATGTCTGGCTCCAAACTTGTCTTTGCTCTCCACTCCTGACTTTTTGGACCCTGCAGTACCACCTTATCCTCCACCTTCCCCTCCTGGGGAGGGTGACGAGGCAGATCTGGAAGGGACGTGGTAGCAAAGGGACCACCGGCTGTGGCGTCGTTTGCTACATGTTGGCGGCGACGAGAGTGACTCTTTGTATCTACCACGCACCTGGCATCGAGCTGCTTGCTTTAAAGCCATTATTTCCCCCTGCTGAATCCTCACCCCAAACCTGTCATGTAGAAAGAACCCCTGGTTTCAGAGATTGAGACTGAGGCTCGGAGCCGGCGTGTGACCCGCTCAACCTCGTGCAATTAGCGAACAGGTGGAGGAGCTGGAATCCCCCAAGTTGGTCGGATTCCAGGAGTTGGCTGTTTTCCTGGCTCTTGGGTGGCTGTAAAATCCATGGCCCTGGAAATCCAGCCTCAGGCCAGGCGGGAGACCTGACTCCTCCCTGGCTCCTGGGTCCCACACGCAGGGGCCTCTGCAATAGCTTTTTTTTTTTTTTTTTTTTTTTTTTGAAACAGGGTCTTGCTAGGTTACTGAGAGTCTCACTATGCTGCTGAGGCTGACCTCAAACTTGCAATCCTCCTGTCTCAGCCTCTCCCAAGCACTGGGATTACAAGGCTACATCACTGGGCCTGGCTAATAGCTGCCTTTAGTTCCTTCCTTCCCAGGTGTGTCTGGAGTCCTGGGGCCTCTCTGTCCCCACAGCCGTGGGTCCTGTCCTGGTCACCTGGCATGCCATCATTGCCTGGAGAGCACTGAAGAGTGATGACGTCACTCGGGGCTCAGCTTCTCCATGGCTGTCCCCGTTTCACATGCAGGGAGGCCAGGAGGAGGGGACTGGAGAGGAGAATTGGTGAGGGCCTGGCTGCCGACATCCAGGATCAACGACGTCCAGATCCCAGAGCTGCTGCCAGGAAGTGATCTGCTGGCCTCTCATCAGCCCACCTGTCATCCTGGCTGCTGGGAACAGTGACCTCCCTCCGAGCAGCCTCCCCTCCCAGGGCGAGGCCATCCCCAGCAGCCCCAGCCGCGCTCCCCAGGGTGGCGATGGATCAGGGCATCTCACATCCGACTCCAGCCTCCCTGTCGTTTATTTTACAAACCTTTGCAGATCACCGTGTGCCTGGCAGGGGTCCAGGCGTTGAAGAAGACAGGACAGACAAAGTCTCGGCTGTCCTGCGAAGACCTGACAGCAAGCAAACAAGCAAGCAAGCACGTGCAGGCTGTCAGGCGATGAAAAGGACTCGGAAATAAAAAATAAAAGCAGACGCCCCCTGCCCTGCCGAGACATCTGCAGACGGAATTCGGGGGGTCAGGGAGGTGAGATGAGGAAAACATTACATTTTTATTTCACTAACCTCTAACTGAAATATAGCATGTCTCTCCGGTTATAAATGTTGGCGGCACGGCGCTAGCATTAGCAGAGCCGGTGACTTTGTCACCAACAGAAATCAGATATTTCCTATCACATTAAAGTTGTTGCAGGCATTTGGAAATATCATTGACACTCATCACTGCCTGCAGATTGTGGTTGTTAATGGAACGACTGCTAGATCCTGTTATTTAATGCATTAATAAAAAGGCGCATGTAGTATTACATCACATGTTGGTTTTGTAAATATTTTGGAAACTGCATTTCAATGTAATTGTCTGTCTTGGTAAAAAGCTGTGTGTTTTCTTTGAAGCATTTACAAACGGGATCCAAAGAAGGGCTGGGGGCTCCACGGTGTGCCTGTGGCTGGAAGTGGGCAGGAAGGGCAGGTGGAGGGAAGTGGCCACGGAAGCCTGGGGTGGGTGGGTGGCGTTTGACCAACAACCCACGGCAGGCGAAGGCGTCTCCCGAGTGGGAAGAGGCCCAGTCGGGTTCACTGTGGACAAAGGGAGCCGCAGGACTAAGAGGCTCAGGGCGGGAAGGAGCAAAGGAGGCCAGGGCGGCGGGGGCAGAGTGACCGTGGACGTGCAGCCCCTGGACACGTTCTCCTGCTCCCCCAGCCCTCAGCCCACTCTCTCCTCCCATTCTTCGCCCACATGACACAGGCTTCAGTCGCCCACCCTTTCCCCATGTCTCCCTTCCTCCTGACTAATAGATCCCAATATTATCTGGGGGAGTAATGTGCCCAGCCTGGAGGCCACATATCCCAGCCTCCCTTGCAGTTAGGGGTTGCCAAGGAGATCTAATTAAAGTCCTCATGTGGGGCTTCCAGGAACAGGCTTTTTATAGGCCGTTGACTCATTCTTTTGTCCCTCTTCTTCCTCTTTCTTCCTTCCTGGAACATGGGCATCATGGCTGAAGCCCACTTCCTCCAAAAAACCATGAGAGAAATGTCAAGGGAATCACGGTGCCCTTGACCCTGATCTTCCAAGAGCAGAACCTCCGTCCGGACTTCCCAACATGAGAACACAAGCCTTTATGGGTTGAAGGCCTTGCAGCTGGGGTTTGTTATTAATAGCAGAATACTATTCCTACCTGATACAGCCACAACTCCAATTGCTGGTGGGACAGCGCATCTGAATCACAAGCCCTCAGACTCAACCTGTCCAATGCTGGGGCAGTCATCTCTCTCTCGGGGTCTTCTTACTGGAGAGCCTGGATGTTTGTGAGAAAAGAGAGCTAGTAGTTCAAGAGGTGCACCTATCTACCCATCCACCATCCATCCATCCATCCATCCATCCATCCATCCATCCACATATCCATCCATCCATCCATCCATCCATCCATCCATCCATCCATCCACATGTCCATCCATCCATCCATCCATCCACCTTTCCACTCACTCACCCACTTATTCATCTACCCATCCATCCATCCATCCATCCATCCATCCATCCATCCACCAAGTCACCCACCCATCCATCTTTCCACCCATCTACCCCCACACCAATCCTTCCTTCCATCCACCCACCCATCCATCTTTCCACCCATCTACCCCACACACCAATCCTTCCTTCCTTCTTCCTTCCTTCCTTCTATCCACCTACCCATCCATCTTTCCACTCATGCATCCACTTACCCACCTACTCATTCACCCATCTATCCATCCACCAGGCCACCCAACCACCTCTCCATCCATCCATCCACCTCTCCATCCATCCATCCATCCATCCACATATCCATCCATCCATCCATCCATCCATCCATCCATCCATCCATCCACATATCCATCCATCCATCCATCCATCATCCATCTCTCTATAACTGTGTGCTGGGCCCTATGCTAGACACTGGGGTTAGAGAGCTATGATATAACATCTTATTTGATGCTCATTTGTGTCTGTATGACAGAGCATTTCTGGAAGGGTACACTGGAAGGAGGGAACCATGTCTGTCCCCATGCAGGGAAAACGGTGCCAGAAGACACGGGTATTTATTCCCTTTGAATCTTTTGACTTCTGTAAAATGTGTATGTATTCACTATCTAAACATTTTTTAATTAAAAATATATGTACATCTCATTTGGATTTTCAGAATTTGCTTTGCTCCTGAAAGGATTTGAGGCAGCTTATGAGAATACACAGAGATGAATAGACACAGCCCTGCTGTCAGGGAGTTGACAGTCTCATGGGGAAGAGAGATGAGTAAACAATTCCAATGCAGTGTTGTGGGAGGGGCAGAGGGACATGGATGCCACACTGCTTGACACGGTCTCAAATGGTCCTGGTGGCCGCACTTGGCTGCTGCCTTTGAGCAATGACCGGACATGGCCACCCCTTCATCTGCCGCTGGCTGGACTTGGCAACCAAGATGTCACCCTGGAGTGTATGTGCCCCCTCCTCCCAGTTCAGGCGCTTGCGTGGTGCTGGGGGCTAAGTCCCCGTCCTTGTGGGTTTCCACTGTGTGGGGCTGAATGCACAGGGTAGAGCAGGGAAGTCGCCTTGGATACCTGCAGGTCCACTCAGCCCCGACCCCTTCCACAGCCTCGGGCCACGAGTGGGAAGGGCCAGGGCGGGCAGGAGCCGCGAAGCACGGCACGGCTGGGCCAGCCGCGAGGAGCAGCCGGGCTGCCTGGAGAATGCGGTCTTTTCAGAGCAGACCTTTGAAATCGAGCAAGAATAACTTTAAACAATAAGATGCTTCTCTCTCCCCCTTGGCTGTTGCCCAGGCAACGCCGGAGCGCTCAACAACTGTTTAGTTTTTTAAGAAACCGAATCTCCCTCCCTTGGTCAGCTACCGCCAGGAAGATGAAGAGGCGGCGGAGGCGCCCCTCACGGCCCATTGTGTGGGAGCCGGGGTCAGCCGCCTGCAGCGGTGACATTTAAATCTGACGCTACGTGTTATATATGAACCCCGAGCTGCGCTCCTCTGCGGCCTGTGCTCCCAAGCCGGGGCCGCTTCAAGCTCCCGCCCCAGACTTCCAGCCCGCACGTGGCTCCGGGAGTTGGGGGGTCATAGCCGGAGGCCGATCCCCGCCTGCCAGAGTGGCTGGTAGCTGCACAGGTGTGTGACGGCCATCTGTCCCCAGCCCTCTGCATCGCCTGCCAGGGGTCACCTCATCCAGCCAGGGAGAGCACAACCCCCTGAAGCTCTGCCTCCGACTGCTCACCTGCTTTGCATTCTCCTGCCTGCCAGGCAGATTGGCGTAGTTATCTCCGCGGGGCCGCCAACAACCCAGGGAGGGAGGCTTTTTGTTATCCCCGTGTGACATGTAAAGAAACCAGGTGCGGAGCGCTCTGAAACAAGGCTACTAGATGTCAGGCACTTCTAAGGGAAATCCTTACGAGTGTTGAGGGACGTAGGTGTCGTCGTCAGCCCATTTCCCAGATGGGGAAACTGAGGCTCCACAGAGGCAAGGGGAGCTGGTGGGCAGAGCAGGATTTGAACCTGGCCCCGGTAGAGCCCGGGCTATAGAGCCTGGGCTCTTTGCCTCTCCTTCCTCAGTGGTTTGGGGAGGCTCTATGACCTGGGGACAGAGGAGCAGGCTTTTCCTGCCTCCATGGGAGGAAAAAGATGAGCTGTTTTTCTTTTTTTTTTTTTTTTTTGCGGTACTGGGAATTGAACTCAGGGGCATTCTACCTCTGAGCTATACCCCCAGCCCTATTTTTTATTCTTTATTTTATTTTATTTTTTTGCAGTACTAGGGGTTGAACTCAGGGGCATTCTACCTCTGAGCTATACCCCCAGTTCTATTTTTTTTTTTCGGTACTGGGGATTGAACTCAGGGGCATTCTACCTCCGAGCTACACCCCCAGCCCTATTTTTTATTCTTTATTTTGAAACCGAGTCTCACTAAGTTGCGGAGTGCCTCACTAGGTAGCTGAGGCTGGCCGTGAATCAGGATCCTCCGGTCTCAGCCTCCCAAATGCTGGGATTACAAGCGTGTGCCACCATGCCTGGCTGAAGATGAGCTTTGGCAACACAAAATTCTCTGGGCTGTGTGTCCTTTGGAGAGTCAAAGAGTATATTTTTTATTTTATCTTATTTTAATTTTTTTTTGTGGTACTGGGGATGAAACTCAGGGGTGTTCTACCTCTGAGCTACCACCCCTACCCCTATTTTATTTTTTTACTTTGAAACAGGATCTAAGTTGCTGAGGGCCTTGCTAAACTGCTGACGCTGGCCTGGAACCTGTGATCCTCCTGTCTTAGCCTCCAAGTACTGAGATCACAGGCATGCGCCACCACAGCCTGCTGAAAGAACACCCTGAAGCCTCACGTTGCTTACCTGTGAAGTGGGGGCAGTGTCCAGCTGGCTCCACGGTTGTGAAGAAGTGTTCTCAGTGGTTCACTGACCGTATCCACAACTCAGCACAGGTATTCTTAATCTCCCTTGTCTGATGCAGACATGGAGACACTCAGAGGCAGAGTCAGAGGGCTGGAAGTGAAACTGCCAGGACAGGCCCCAGCACATAGTAGGTTCATAGTAGACATTGGTCTGCTTCTCCTAGGAAGATAAGCAGAGGGGCTCTGTCTCCCAGGAAACGAAACAAGGAGAAAGTTAAATTTAGAAAAGCCAAGCCAGGTTAGAGTAAACCCCTTATCCAGCCCGGCAGCAGAATCAGGATGGGAAATTGGCTTCAGCCACGGCAAAACCTAGCGCAGGAGTCAGGACCCCTGCCAAAGGGGATCAGCGGTGTGGGGAGGGGGCCCCCTCCAGGAGGCAGCCCCTCGATCTGGGGTCAGGTGGGGCAGCCAGGTGCGATGCCCCCGACTAAGCGCAGGGGACCCTTGACCGAGACGGACACCTGGCTCTATCTGGGAATCTCTGGAGGCAGCAGTGAGTCCCCAGCGGTGACAGGGAACACAGGCTGATGACAAGTCACCAAGGTGTAGAATAATATTTCCTCGCAGACACTTCCGCCTCCCCCCACCTCTCAGAGGAAAGCGGGGATGCTTACCCTCCCCCCCCAGATGGCGCCTGTCCCCTCGCCCGGCTCTTTAGCACCACTAAATGGCAAGCCCAGAGGTGCAGCGAGGGAAGGGGCCGGGTAATGAACTCCCATTGGCTTCCTTCACGAGATCACTGCCTTAATTTACGAGGCCTGAGCTAGTCTCATTTCCCCAGTGCGCGTTGAGTAATTAACTATTAATAAAAGCATTACTGAGTTAACCACGGGGGCATGTTTAATTCATGGGGCAGCCCAGGAACAGGACGGAGGCGCGGGCTCAGTGGGAGATTCCTCCTAGGGCAAAATAATACCAGCAGGAGGCCGCCCAGCTAGACCTTCGGCCCCCTGAGGAGGGCCATTACTTCCGTCCCTAACCAGAGGGACCGCTGCCTGGGAGGGGAGCCCGCCATCCCCACCAGAGGCTGCGGTGGAGAGGGAGGGTGGGGCACTGGGAGGGGTGAGCCGAGCCGGGTGCCAGGGCTCCCTGCTTGGCGGCTAGTGATGCCAGTGACCGGGGCAGGCCGCTTGCCTTCTCTGAGCTTGTTTCTCATCGGGAAAGAGGGACCACTAATAAGAAGGACTTCCGGGGTGGGCTTCAGGACTGAAGGCGATCGGGGATGGGAAAGGGTGTGGTGAATGACCTAGTGCGCCTCACTGGGACGCATCTCTTTAGGACCAGCTGCGGCCCTGTCCCTCTCCCTAACCCAGAGACTTTCGCCAATTGTTACATGATGGGACAGTCCCTATCAGGATGCCTCCTGGGGGCCTGAAGGTTCCCAAAGGCAGGTCCGTACCCCTCCATTTCCCCTTTCCCCAGGTGCACCTCTGACCAGCCCTGGTGAATGACTCTTATCGCCCTTGCGAGCACCCACCTCTGTGCCTGCACGTTTGATCCTCCCTCTGCGTGGTGTCCCTTTCTGTTTTTCATTTGCTTAGCAAACTCCTATTGAGTCCTCAAGACTCAGTTCAAAAGGGTCAGCTCTTCCTGGAAGTCTTAGCTTTCCTTCTGACCAGATAGACCCAGACAGAATAGGTTACTCCCTTGTCTGTGCCTCCCGGACATTCTATTATGGCATCTACTCCTCTACCCACTCACCTGTCATCCACTTATTCACCTACCCATCCATCCATCCATCCATCCATCCATCCATCCATCCATCCATCTACCCATCTTCATCCATCCATTGATCCATTCACCCATCCATCCATCCATCCACTTACCATCCATCCATCCATCCATCCATCCATCCATCCATCCATCTTTCCAACCAAACACCTTGAATGTGTATCTCTGGTCCCGCTGTAGTTTTGGACAAGTCTGTCTTTGGGCAAGTCTGTCCCTAGACAGTAGTTCCTAATCTTTTGAGGGTCAAGGACACTCCCAGAAAAAAGACACATACGCATATACATGCCTGGTGACGTTTCCCTGTTCAGGGATCCCTGGTCACCCCTAGATACAGGCCATAGCCCTGGGCAGGTGGATGCTGGGGTGCAGTGTCCAGACCTACCTCTGGGAGTGAGGGATTTATGTTTCCAACCACACAGCGTGGCTAGAAGACGGCCCTCAGCCACCAGCCCTTGAGGATTGTCTCTTTTTTTTTTTTTTTTTGCGGTACTGGGGATTGAACTCAGGGGCATTCTACCTCTGAGCTACACCCCCAGTCCTACTTTTTATTCTTTATTTGGAAACAGGGTCTCGCTAAGTTGCGGAGGGCCTCACTAGGTAGCTGAGGCTGGCCTCGAACCTGGATCCTCCCATCTCAGCCTCCCAAATGCTGGGATTACAAGCGTGCACCACCACACCTGGCTGATTGTCTCGCTTGAAGAAAACTGTCACACCTCAGGCCACGTGACCCTTTGGGGGAGGCCCACCACCCATGCCAGGCCAACCTGAACCTCCCACCCCATCTCAGCACGACTACAGCGCTCCCTGTGGCACTGACTGGCTGAGGCCTTCGTCCAGATTGCCTTGAAGCTCAACTTCTCCCTCTGCCAAATCCCTCACCCCTCTCCTCCCTTCCACAGGTGTTTTTCTCAAGACCACTTTCAAGTAAACACTCCACTCTGATCTCCATCTCTGAGCCTGTTTCCCAGGGAACCTGCTGGGTTAAAAAGCTCACAGAAGTTCCTTGAGGACAGGGACAGTGTTTTAATGACTTCTATTATCTCCAGCAGCTAGCGCTGGGCAGGCGCGCTGTAGATCCTCCAGAAACACATACTGAATGCATCTCGATGCATTTTTCCTGGTCCTTTTTTCTGTCCCTCTGTTGTTCCCAATGGGAAGAGTTCTCATCAGATATCAGGAGAAAGGGATGGCCCTGCCGGCAGATGCCAGCGGGGCTGGGGGCTGCGGCCTGTTTCAGGGAAATGCACTAGTTGCCAATGAAACTGTAAATAACCATGGGAAAGGAAATCAAGCTAACTGGTTACTGAGAAGCAGGGGGAAGGGGCCTGGCTGGTGTCATGGCTATGTGGTTAGGGACAGGCTCGGTGGGCAGCCAGTAGGGGGGTGGCAGGCAGGGCTGGTGGTGCTGGGTAAATCATGTCTTTTTTCCCCCCAAGTGCTGAGGATGGAACCCAGGGCCTCACACACGCTAGACAAATGCTCTGCAACTGGGCTACACCTAGGGCAAATCATTTCAAGGTTAGAAACTGTAAAACCTACACTTTTAGTTCCCACTACTGGAAACTCCTCTGCAGAACAATTGTCCATTAAGTGACTCCCCTGTGCCAGGCATCCCAGCGAGGATGGAGACTTGGAACCCGGGGCGCAGACACAGCTATCCCTTCCCCCGCTCTGCCACCTGGGCAGGTGATGTCACATTCTCATCGTTGGAGTTTACAATGGGAGTATGCCCAGCACAGTGCAAACTGCTTTACATGGGCTATTTTATCTTTACAACTAATTCACTAGGAGATGTACTAGTATTCCTTTGGTTTTTTTCCCTTCTTCTTGGTACTGGAGGTTGAACCCAGAGGTATTCTTCCTCTGAGCTACAGAGTCCATCCCTCCCCCCCCACACCATTAAAAAAAAAAAAAACTGAAGTAGGGTCTTATTGCTAAGTCATTGCTAAGGCAGGCCTCGAACCTGCAATCCTCCTGTCTCAGCCTCCCCAAGTACTGGGAGTATAGGCATGTGCCACCACACCTGGCAGTATTCCAGCTCAGAGAGGAATCAAGCTCAGCGAGGATCAGCAACACACCCAAGATCACACAGCAGATCACAGGGCAAAGAGAAGTGACTCTAAGTCTGACCGTGTCCCGAGGCTGAGGCTGTATTCTTAGCCACTCTGAGCTTATTTTCCACGGCGTGAAATAGGTCCACCAATCCTACTGCGCTGGGTTGCTGGGGATTTAACAACCTCTGCGAAGGGCCGGAGCATGTCCCGGGGGCAGTCCCTTCTGCTCTTCCTTCCCCGTTGCTGCCCCCACCTCTTTTCCTCTGTCTGGGCTGGAAGGGGTGGCTCCAAGGACAAGCGTCTCTGTCCCTCAGCCCGGCAGTGCCTCCCACATGGCCGGCACTGCCTGAATGCTACTGCCCTAAATGGGTGATCTGGGAGTCCCCGCTCCTGTTTTCTGGACTACAAATTGGAGGCCCGATGCTGGTCCGTGCCATAGAGAGCTGCAGCAAGTACTGCGGAGAGAATTCTCCTGGTGCCATGGAACTACGCTCAGGCCACTGGGATTCCCGTGGGTGCATTAGCAGAGCGGAGCAGACACAGTTAGAGATGATCCCCAGAGCCCCCACGGCAGAGACTGGTACCAGGATGAGGATGCAGGTACGCCAGGTCCTCCCTGATGGCGCAGGTCTCTCCCACAGCGAACTCCAGCTCCTTCTGTCCCCACTACAATCCAACCGCAGACATCCTTGTATATTGGGGGCGTTAACCTTCCTTCCACTGTAGGCTCCCAGGAGAGGCAGTGGGCATGTAAGCACTTAAAACCGGAACCTGCAGGTCAGCCCTCCTCCCTTCTCCCCCTTCTGCAGAAGCCTGGGAGCCGAGGACAGACACCACAGCCTTGGAGGGACCAGTTACATCCTCAGCCTCCCTCAACCTGTGCAAGCACCGAGTTGCCATGGAGACGCTGCAGCTCAGAGATGCACTGGCTGCAGACAGCACGGGTGGTTCGGGTGGTTCGAGGGCTCAGAGCTGAGGGTGGCCGCTGTGGGGCCAGGCGCCTGGGCGGGCTGGGTGGGGGAGGGAGCCCTCCTCTAGGCCTGGCTGGTAATTGCCGCTAAGTGAGGGGCTGTCATGAGGCCAATGTGTGTGCTGTGAGGGCCCCTGTGCTGCACCCTGTAATTACTGCACCAGACAGCAGCGCTTGTTCCTGTGCCCGCCAGAGGGGCGGCAGGGACAGACAGGAAGCGCTCCTCCACCTGCGCTGAAGCCCTGGCAGGCTCCCACCCAGGCAGCCTCTCTCTGCCCCTCCTTGACTGGCTCTCCCTTCAATCAC
>PVLC010046761.1:0-11321 GCA_004027655.1 Graphiurus murinus | reverse complement strand
GGGTATATACCCAACAGAATGGAAACCAAATTATCAGACCGATGCATGTGTATCTATGTTTATAGCGGCTCAATTCACAATAGCCAAACTATGGAAGCAGCCAAGATGTCCAACCACAGATGAATGGATTACAAAACTATGGGATATGTACACAATGGAATTTTACTCAGCCATAAAGAAGAATAAAATCATGTTCTTTCCAGGGAAATGGATGCAACTGGAAAACATTATGTTAAGTGAGATTAGTCAGTCACAAAGAGTTAAGAAGCATATGTTCTCCCTAATATGTGGATGCTAGGGAGAAGATGGGGCATAGGAGGGTCTCCAGATGAAAAGGAGAGATCCTCGATAAGCAAAGAAGTTGATTTAATTGTAGTGGTTGCATGGGGCAGAGTGACACCCTAAGGCACATGATGTACCTACACAATCATATCAAGGTCACTCACTGAAGTGAACCTGAGGGGGAGGGAGGGGGAGGGAATGGGGTGGGAATTGGGGAAGGAGTCAAATGAGAATTGTGTGCAAATATGTTGTTAACAACTAGTACTTAACAAAGATGTATGCTATATTGCACGAATTACTACAATAAAAAATCATAATTAAAAAAAATTTTAAAAAAATGAAAAAATCATTTTAAAATTCTCTATTTTAGGCATAGTCAGAAAAATAAGAGCACTTTTGTGACTAATCTAAAAGAATGTGGCTACAAAAATAAGATGCTAAATCTAATCCTGTGGTTTGTTCAAAATTCAACATAGATTGAATAAATAGTCTCTTTGAATCACTTGGGTACCATTGTAAGAACTGATTGGGAAATAATAGGATGCCAACAATAAGAATCATGACATTTGAGAGAATTTGAATTAGTCTGAGGACCTCTAGCCTCTCCTCCTTCTGACCTTCTATTATGAACATAAACAATTCTCTTTCCCTATATGATGAAAATGATCCTACATCCTAGAATACCAGTACAGATATTATCTAGGATGGTTACTCCCACAGGAATACCAATTATTCCCTTGCCTCAATGTACTACTTCTTGGTTACAGGTTCCAAACTAAGTTTAGATCTCAACATGCCCTGGGACATAGCTAAAGTAAAATAAAACCAGAAAATAAAAATAAAACCAGAAAATAAAAGACAAACTTAAAGAACTACAATATTTTACTGAATTAGATCAATGAAGTTTGGAAAGCATATGCGAGGTCATGGGTCAAAGAGGAAGTAACATAACTTTGAATAAAGTTGAATTTAGTACTATTTACCCAAGATTCGAAAGTCAGGGGCTCACCCTAGCAGTTGGAAATTATTCCAAATGGCTTAAAGAAATCTTGACTCAGTGGTGACCTATTGTAAATAAAGTTGATATTCATGTAATCCCATAGTATAACGTAGAAAAAACATTCCAAAGATATAGGGATAAAGGAATGTTTGAGTAATATTTCCTTGACTTGTCATTTTTGAGAGGGTTAAAAAACATTACATTTACCAAATCATTGAGAAATGTATTGATAAGAGGAGAGGCAGTTTCCTCAAGGAGCATGTTAGTGGTGGCACTCTGTTGGAATGATAATTCAAGGTACTGCTATTAAAATGGGCTTTTTGGTTTCAGTGGAGAATGTAGGGTGGCCAAACAATCAGAGGCAAAGTGGGACTAAAACAGTAATAGGTGCCATGGTTGGTCTGATCTGTAGGGATCCTTAGTGATGACTAACTGATCATGGTGTATTTAAGATAGCTCACTATGAGCCAGGCTCAGTAGCACACACCTGTAATCCCAGCGCTTGGGCGCCTGAGACAACACAATTGCAGGTTCAAGGCCAGACTCAGCAATGTGTGAGGCCCTGTTTCAACATAAAAATAAAAATGGATGGGTGTAGCTTGGAGGTAATATGCCCCTGAGTTCAATTCTCAGTATAAAAAATAAAATAAAATAAAATAAAGATAGCAAGATAGCTCACTGTGGTCCAATTTGATTTGCATTACCAAGAAACTTTAGATGTGAGCTGGGAATGGAGCTCAGTGGTAGAGCATTTCCATGGGATGCTCAAGGCCCCAGGTCCCACCCCCGGCACTACAAAACAAAACAACAACAGGAAAAAACTCTAGATCTAAAAGGAAATTTAACTTGTGTCAGCAGGACAAATCATGGTTCTAACCAAATTCCAATACCTGAGTCAGTTTACAGAACCAGAATCTATTGAATAAAAGAGAAACTCAGTACATTTGATGAAGGAGCCTGCAATTATATCACAGGTTTGTGTTGCAAATCTTCCTCCTGGTCTTCACTAAGCAGTGCGAAAAGGAAACTATACTGTGTGGCATCACTGGACTGAAGTACTCTGAATTTTTACTAATTCCAGGGGACTAATAGCACAACTGTGCACCACAGGTTGGTGTGGGACTGACAAGTAGAGCTTAGGCCTGAGTCATGTAGCAGTGGGTTCAGTAGATGTAAGAATCCAACTTAGTAATTTTCCCAGTTTCTGAATTCCTACTAAGAAGTGAGAGGCTGTGACAGGAGGATCTGGGTTCACAGCCAGCCTCAGCTACTTAGTGAGGCTCTCCACAACTTAGTGAGACCCTGTTTCAAAATAAAGGATAAAAAATAGGGCTGAGGGTGTAGCCAGGAGGTAGAATGCCCCTGGGTTCAATCCCCAGTACAGCAAAATTAATTAATTAATAAAAAAGAAATGAGAGGTGTATGGGAGAAGGACCAAAGGAAAACTCTTAGAGCTCTCCTCCATGCAAAATAGTAAAGCATAACAGTACTAATCCCTAGAGAAATGCAGACATTATTGCCACCAACTAAATGTTAGATCAACTTTGTCACAATCTCATTAACTTCACCCATTTAAACTGTGCAAAAGATGAATGCATTGTGCACAATTACAGCATAAAAGTTTCAAACTGATGAGATATCCATTTCAATTATAACTATTCCAGATGTAGTATGTATTAGTTAGGGTTCTCTAGAGAAACAAAATCAACAGGATATATTGTAAATTTTGCATCATAGTATTTAAATTACAAGATACCAAGAAGAAAAGTGAACATCGCTCAAAAAGTTTATCTTCTCTTTTGGGAAAAAAAAAATAGTGTGTTTTCAGTTGTATACTAGATAGTTACATAATCTTAGGTGGGATTCTGATCTTGTTATTAGTTTTACTTGGAGATTAATATTATTTCAAAAGATGAATATGAGTGCAAAATTAACAGGGGATGGACTTGTGATGATTTATTTTATGTGTCAACTGGAATGGACCACACGATGCCCAGATATCTAGTAAAACTTCACTTCTGGATGTGTCTGTGTGGGTGTTTCCAAAAGAGATTAGCACTTGAATTGGTACTGTGAGTAAAGGGAGCTCTGCTCCCCTGTGTGGGCGGGCATCATCCCATCTGTTGAGAGTATGCGTGGGACACAAAAGCACAAGAAGAGAAGATTCCTCCTCCTGACTGCTTGACTCTCTTGACTGGCTGCTTGATCTGAGACTTCAACTTCTCGTGTCCTTGGTAGTTCTTAGGTCTTCAGATTCAGACCGAAATCTACACCATTTGCTCTCTGGCTCACGGGCCTTCAATCTATACACTACCTTCCTGCATCTCTAGCCTCCAGATGGCATATTGTGGCACTTCTAAGCCATAATCAGCAATGTATGCAAGCTATACATATAATACAATATGTAATATGTGTGCATATATAATACCATCTGTGTATCTTATTGGTTCTAGTCATCTAGGGAACCCTGACTAATATCATATTGGTATCAATATTGGTAGAGTGCTATAGTAACAAAGACCTAAAAAATAGGGAGTCTCTTTGGAACCTGGTAATTGGTTGAGGCTGGAACAGTTTTGAGGTGCATACTAGAAAAAGCCAATATTGTCAGTAAGGGTGTTGAAAGGTGAGTCTGATTCGGGTACAGGAAGAAAAGAGGAGATCTGTAGAAAAAAGTTGCCATCTCTTAAAAAATACATAAATACTTGTATTTACAATGTTGAGAAAAAATATGGGCAATAAAGGTCATTTTGTTGAGGTCTAGGATGAACATGTTGTTGGACGATGGCATAAAGGTGATCTTTATTATGGCAAAGAACTGGAAAGAGCTTGTGTTATTAGACCGTGCATGTGTCCCAGTGTGTTTTGTGAAGGATAGGGGTTGTGAGAGGTGAAACTGAATATTTAGCTGAAGAGTCTTTGAAGATGGGTGTTAAAGGAACAGTTTGATGCTTCCTGTTTATACTAAAATACAAGATGAGAGAAATTAGTGAAAGATGGAATTGTTAAGCAAAAATGAAAAAGAACTTAAACATTTGGGAAAATTATCAGCCTCTCTATATTGCAAAAAAAATTGGAAAATGTGTTCAGAAGAGAACAGCAAGGCAGTGGTTGGCTGAGCTTTTGATAAGGAGACCAGTGTGGGTATTAACCATGGATCCAATCAGCCATCTCAACAAAGACCACTAATAGAGATAGGCTATACTAGCAGTGACCCTGTCTGTTTGACCAAAAGGGGATAGAGAAATCTGGATAAAATGAAGAAAAGCTCTTGAGCTTCTTACGTCTTATAGAACTGGACCATAGAGTTATTTGGCTGCAAACATGATGTTTTTCAAGGCAAGAGAAGAAGAACCTTGACGGAAATTCAGAGATCATCAGCGCTGCCATTCTCATCACAAGTCCAAAGTGCATAGGGCTACCAGCCAGAGCTGCCTCTTCCTCACTTTCAAAGGGCAGGACCAATGCCCAGCAAGGTTGCCTAGGTAGAGCCATCATCTCTGTTCCAATAGGTCAGGTAGTGGCCACTGGGAGCCATGGGGGCAGGGCTACTTGGAGCCACCCTAAGCCTTGGAGGCACAAACCCCACCCAACAAAGCCATGGCAATTTACCTCCTCCCAGCAGAGTCTCAGAGAAAAAAATCACTGCATTACTGGATCCAGAGGGCAAAACATCAACCAAAGAGGATTCTTCTCATTCCTCAAGAAATAGTGGGATTTCCCTCACTAAGTTTTAAACTGAATTGGGACACATCTCCTCTTCCTTCTTTCCTATTTCTTATCTCTGGAATAGGAATGTTTCTTCTATGATTGTCCAACCATTGCATTTTGGAAGCACATCACTTGTTTGGTCTTACAGATTGATGGCTGGAGAGGAATTTTGCCTGAGGATAAATTGTACCTCAAATCTCATCCCTATCTGATTTAAATGATATTCAGATGAGCCTTTCAACTTTAAAATTCAGGCTTAGTGCTAGAATATGTTAGAATTTTATTTTATCTATGTTAACAAAGCTTGTTTCCCCTACCATATCATATAGTATATGTTCATGGTGATTAACTTTACAAATTACACTATGGGGGACTAGAATATAACTGAGTGGCATAGCTCTTGCCTAGCATGTGTGAGATCCTAGGTTTCATCTCCAGCACTGCAAGTAGCCTTGATCCATTATGTAGACCCATCTGCATAAAGTTGGAAATGAGCAGGTATTGTAAGTCTGAGGCCCCATGGCTCCTCTGGCTACCTTGCCATATCAGTATCACTTGAGGAGTAGCTGACGGAGACTGAAACCACCAGAAAGCAGAATTCGGAAATGGAGAAGGATTAATGAATCCTGGTGGTATCGTTTTAACACGACATGGAAAAAATGAAGTAGAAACAAAATGCACAGTCCCCTGACTTTTTGTATCATGTTTTCATACATGTTATTCTTTAAATAAGAACACACACGTATAGTTTTTCCATGAATGGGATCATATCGTACATACGGCTTTGATAGTATTTAAAGCTGCAGACTCTTCAGCAGTCTCAATTCCCATTTACTGTTATGTTCTCCTTTTTGGAATGAACAAAACTTTACCTTCTCTACTGGGTCTTTTTATTTTTCTTCTATAATTTAATTATAATTTTCTCCCCCTACTTTTTATTCCTTCACCCTACCTCCTAGCAACAAATGTTAAGGGCCTTGTTTTGTTCCCATACATTTCTTTATGACAAATACATAGCCATATATATGTATAACATATACATATGTATGTATATGTTGTATATATGTATATGTTGTATACAGTAGCAATGTAATATATATATGTTGTATAACAGTAGCAATGTAATATACATATATATATATTATACATATGGCTATATGTATATTACATTGCTGCTGTTATTTCTTGCAGTTATAAAAACAGTATCATCAAAAAAAAATAAAAACAGTATCATGTTTTATACCTACTTCTGCACCTAGCTTTTCTCACTTGGCAATAATTATAGAAACTATTGTAAGTTAAATGATACAGATTAACTGATTATTTTTTATTCATTTCAAAACATTACATACTGTGGACACACCACATTTCATTTCATTTCTGTTATACTGTTTGTTTCATTTAATTTCATTTATCTTTTTCCTTCTTCCCACACAAAGAAACATGCTAGAATAAAGATATAATTATATACTGGTATCTTTTTTATCATACAGATTCCCAAGTCTGGGATTTCAGGGTAAGAAGAGCTGTATGTTTCATTCTAAATGGACATTGCCAGATTGATTTCTAAAGGACTGAAATAATTTCCAGCTCCATCAGCAACATGTGAGTTCCTCCTTCCCCTTGGCACACCACCAGCACTGGGTGATAATGCATTTAAAAGGTTTGCATTATGTATTTAATTGGAAGTGTTTCTGATTAGTATTAAGATAAAGCTTCTTTTCTCATGCTTATTGGCCATTTTGATTTCCTTTTCTCTAAAGAGGCTATTTATATTCTTTTCTGTTGCATTATTATTTTTATTATTAATTTGATGATTCATAAGATAAATGCAATCAAAATCACAAGATAAATACTAGTTTAGTAAAATCTACAACATCTATGTGCTATGACAAATACATGGTTAATGTCTATAATATTCTAAGAAGACCTTTATGATTTCAAACTTTCACCCTCAAACAATGGAACCTGGTGTATGTATGAAGGAGAAGAAAAAATGTGGTTGATTTGCTCAGAAATCTATAACTCCCCCATGCCATACCTGAGAAAACTCTGAACCCGCCCCAATAAATAAAATAAATAAAAATAAAAAACAAGCCGGGAGTGGTGGTGCACGCTTGTAATCCCAGCATTCGGGAGGCTGAGACTGGAGGATCCGGGTTCGTGGCCAGCCTCAGCTACCTAGTGATGCACTCCGCAACTTAGTGAGACTCGGTTTCAAAATAAAGAATAAAAAATAGGGCTGGGGGTGTAGCTCAGAGGTAGAAGTCCCCTGAGTTCAATCCCCAGTACTGAAAAAAATAAAAATTAAAAAAAATAAAAAACATTCTCCCAGTGGAGGTGGTAAAGTTTTATTCACTCCAAAAAGGAGAAGATGATAGAAAATATGGACTGAAAATGATGAAGAGAAGCGTTTGCAGCTTTTAGCAATAGTGAGTCACATCTGGGCCACATGGGCTCAGCATCGAGGGCAGGAGTCAGTGAGTCCGATGAAGGTCACTGCACCCGCTTTTCTTGATTCTTGTGCTGTTCCTGCTTTTAACCACAGTGGGAGTGTCTCGTCACCCACCCCACTCAGAGACCTGATATACTCTCGTTTGTTCTCCCACAGCAGATCTAAAAGGTAGAGTGCCTCCGCGGACCGTATAGCTGGCAGGAAGACCAGAGCCACAGGACAGAGGGCTTGGGATGATTCTAGAGCCCAGCCTGCTCCCTCCTGTGGCTGCCAAGCCTCAGTCACTACTCTGAGATGGAAAGATGGCTCTACTGATCCGCCCCCACAAGGGCAGTTTCAACCAGCTTCCAGCATATGTGATGGATTGCTGAGTCACAGCCAAGGAACATTGGACAGGCAGAAATTCAGAGGCCAACCTGGTCAAAACACAACATGCACATACACTTTCTCTTTCTGTATCCATGGCAGACATCATTAATCAACCACAGAACTCTTTCCCTTTGAGCCTGGACAGAGCTCCAAAATTCTCCTTCACTAACTGCTCTTTAAAGATGGATCCAAGTTGATACACAAGATGAAAACCATTTGACATCTGTGAGTGTTTACCTAGAGATGATGAAGGTGAAGGTCACAGGGGAAGTGGGTTGTCTACGAGAACAAAGAAGTAAGCAGCAGAACCGAGGAAGGTGAGGAGAGAGAGCTGGAAAAGGAAAGAAATTCAATTTACTGAGTGCATTCATACCACGCTAGTTGAGGCATTTTGCTTGCTGCTTTGTACGTGTTATCTCACAACAGGACCCAGGTCTTCTGAACGTGCTACATTAGTTACTCTTTTGATCAGTGCCCTTTATGGACAACAGCACCAGTATACAAGACAAAGACCAAGTGCCAAGATCATGGCTCCAGCTGTGACAGGGGTCTGACTGCTGCTAGCTAGGGCCTGACTGGAGTGTGATGAAAGCCACGACTCTGCTATCCTTCCATCTATGCTCTAACCAACCTCTTCCACTTTAACATTCTGAACCTGAACCCACGCCCAGAAACAATGGCAGCTGCCATGCCTTACCAGGTGATGATTTCAGCCGTGTCCTTAACTTAATACATACCAGAACCAGTCCACCTGGTGCAGGAAAATGCTTGCTCCAAGACTGAATGCCGTGTTAGAGGGAAGTACAGACAGTTCCTGCCTTAGGATGCTTCGACTTACAATTTTTCGACTTTCAATATTACAAAAGCAATATGCATTCAATAGAAACAATGCTTCAGATTTGGGATTTTAATCTTTTCCCAGGCCAGTGATATTCTCTCATCATGCTGGACAAGAGGGCAAACTACCATGCTGTCTAGTGAGCTATGACTCAGCTGTGAGCTTCATAGGTGAGGTGTATTCTGTACATTTCTGAATTAAGATATTTACAACTTATGATGGGTTCATCAGGACATTTATCACCCTAAACCATGGAACATCTGTACTCTGTTTTCCTACCCCCACCAGGCACTACCCTACATTACAAAAGGAGCCTAAACCGGGCATGGTGGTGCAGGTCTGTATTCCCAGGAGACTGAGACAGGAGGATTGCAAGTTGGAGGTCAGCCTCAGCAACTTAGCAAGACCATCAGCAACTAGGCAAGACCCTGATTCAAAGAAAAAAAAATAGAATAGGGCTGGGGGTATAGCTTGAAGGTGCCCTGAGGTTCAATCTCCAGTACCAAAAAATAAAAAATAAAAATAAAGAGAGAGAGAGAAGAAAAAGGAGCCAACCAAGAAAATGGGCAACTTAATACAACCTATTTTCTCTATCAAACACCATCTAAGTATCCTACCTGACATAGCCCAGTCCCACCCTCACCACCAATGAAACTCAATAAGATTATGACATACATTTGAGATAACCTGGTCAGCAATAATGATTTTAAAGTTACCTAACTACTCGATATTATGCTCCTTGGCTATCTCATAGAATGAGTCTGCATTTGCCATGTGTACAGGGATATCAGAGAGAAAGATTTGGGGAAGCAAATTCAACAGCATGCCATCCATAAATTCCTTTTCATGAAGGCAGCACAGACTCTGACGTCACACACAGGTGAGTGTACATCCTTGCCCTGCTACTTAATTATGCGACCGTGGACAAGTTACTCAACTCTGAATCTCAGTTTCTCCAATCGTGTAATAAAATGTGGACAATAATGAGATCATGTATGTAAAATAGTCCTTGGCACATAGAAAACTTTCAGCAAATGCTTAGTATTATTAAATAATATTATGAATAGTAATGAGCAGTAGCAATTCCTATCACAAATAATAATTCTAGACTTATCTCCCTCACCCCCACTTTTACCCTTGCCACCCTTCCAGCCCTTTCTTTTCCCATGCTCCCATCCCAGTCTCCCTCACAGAAAGGCTTTCATTTATTTACTTTCTTGGGTGAAGGCTATCCCCTGTCTGTCTACCCTGTGTCTTGAGAACGATGCTAAATGTCTTCCTCTGGAAGTCTCCTCTCACCACTTCAGAGCCGTCCTTTGCCGGGGCCCCCCATGCCTGCACTCTCCATATTCCTCTCCTGCTCAGAGGCAGGCTCCTTTAGAACGAGAATCTTGTCTGTCTTGTTCATTGCTGTATCCCAATGTGCAGGACATTGCCTAGCGCATAGTATGTGCTCAATAAACATTCACTGAGTAAATAAATACTGTTTCCTTTTTCCTCCAATATTGGCAGAAGTTTCAGAACCTTCTAGAGGAGATATTCCTTTTATAGTCCCTTCATTGTGCCCGAAACAGAATTACTCAGGAGTTGAATAAAACAGCTGGCAACCCATAGATTCGATGGGAAATAATATTAGAGTGTGTGCCCTTGCCATAGCCTCTCTAGATTATAAGCTCCTTGGGGGTAAAAGTCATCTCTTTCACATTATTGTGCTTCCTGTAGAGCCCAGTAAGCACCATGAAATGCACATATATAACAAGAGCTTGGCTATGTCAAATGGAATTGAACAGAACAGCACCCAAGTCTGCAGAAATGTTCAAGCACACGCAAGAGGCAACAATAAAACTGCAAACTCATACCCGGCTCCTCTGCGGCACTGGCTCAGATCTTAGAAAAGCACTATCTATAATTAGGCATTTTGTTCTTTTTATATCAGAAGGATGAGAAAGGAGCTCATTCTTTTTAGGTGGCTGGGGAAGCAGAAAATAAACCACTGTCTGAAACAGAAATGAAGATGCTTCAATCTTCCCATTTTGTCACGAGAACCCTGATTAAATGTGCCAGTCTGCGTGTCTTCATTCTTCAACAGACCTTCTTTCTAGTCTAACTCCTATCTTACCTGACCAAATACATCTCTTCCTGCTGCAAGTCTGGCTGATAACAGAAGCAAGCCAAGGTTAGGGTCTAGGAAGCCTCGTCTGCCTCCTGTGGCTGGTGACTTTCCTCTGTTAGCTCAGGAGGATGGTGGGGGCTGTCATTGACTGAGTGCGTATTATGCGCTAATGACATTAGGATATTAAGTGGGTCAGGTGTCATGGCATGTAGTCCCTACAAAAACCCTGGGGCTAGTATCATTATCATTAGTAATAAAAAGCCACATCTGAGACTGATGAAATCTAAATATGGCTTATAGTTTGGTTAGTGATATTGTATCTAAGATACCATCATTTGAGGAAGATGTGTTCTGATAACTTCTTATGGAACTTGAATTATTTCAAATAAAGGATTCTTTTTCAAAAAGAATTAAGCCGGGCGTGGTGGCGCACGCTTGTAATCCCAGCATTCGGGAGG
Organism: Graphiurus murinus; assembly: GCA_004027655.1. NCBI lineage: Eukaryota > Metazoa > Chordata > Mammalia > Rodentia > Gliridae > Graphiurus > Graphiurus murinus. Next base: position 95 of record PVLC010046761.1, on the reverse strand, counting down.
CTGAGACCGGAGGATCCGGGTTCGCGGCCAGCCTCAGTTACCTAGTGAGGCACTCCGCAACTTAGTGAGACTCGGTTTCAAAATAAAGAATAAAA
>PVLC010046760.1:0-11321 GCA_004027655.1 Graphiurus murinus | reverse complement strand
GCTAACTTGCTGTAGTGACTCACCATTCATCATGTCCAAATCAGAATGGTTGCCCGGGTTAACAAGCTGGCCGATATTTAATTATATGGGGCTAAAAAGAAAACAGAAGAGATGGTGTGTCCACAGAATGGGTAGAATTTTGACCATTTCCAAAAGGATGCCTAGAGGAGACAGGAGAAGAGGGAATAGGAGGAGGAGGTAAAAGAGGAGGAGTGTGTGTGTGTGGGGGGCGTCTAGTACAGTATTGAGCAAGGTATTGTGAAGGAGCTTGGCAAGTCAGAGGTCTGTCTGCTCGGCAGTGGCAGGAGATAGACTTGAAGGTGGTTTGGGACAGATCTAAAAGGCTTTTAATGCCACACCCTTGCAGCATGGATTTAACTACTGGGCTCTTGTGCTCCTAATAATCAACATATATGGAAAAGATGGAGTAGACAGGACAGAAAGATTTTAAAGGTGATTCCTTTTCATGACGATTCTTCCTGCCTGTCGCCTCTTAGCTCCCGCCGAGTCCAACGTCCCCTTGGTGGTCGGGCTTTCTGCTGCAGGAACTTCCCTGGTAGCATCGACATCCTTTCTTTTCTGGCTTCTGAAATTCCTTCGGAAGAGAGGTGAGGGAGTTTATGCATGTCCCCCTAAAATCTTCTTGAAAATATTTAAGTGCTCATGTTGTGAGCCATGACCTCTCTTGAGAATTTAAACAGCAGCTAGAATTTAGCTATGGAATAAACACGAGTAAGCGGTAGCATAATTAAGCGAAAGCCTTAGGAAAAGAACTGAGGATGATTCAACTCCAAGTGGGAAGAGTTTCGGATGTAAATGCTCGTGCAGAACTCCAGGGGGCGCCATTTGTATTGAATTCCTCAGTGCCTCTGCAGCCGTGCAGAGGCTGATAGGATTAGTGCTGGGGGGTGGGGGCCGAAATGCTTCTTAAGAAGATTATTTGAAATTCAGTCTTAAATTTGGAAGTATCTCATAAGGAATATGCAGACACACCTATGCACATTTAGAGCTTGTTTGACCTACAGAGCTTAAAAAATTTTTTTTAAAAATTAAGTTGAAGCCGGGCGTGGTGGCTCACGCTTGTAATCCCAGCATTCGGGAGGCTGAGACCAGAGGATCCGGGTTCGCGGCCAGCCCCAGCTACCTAGTGAGGCACTCCGCAACTTAGTGAGACTCGGTTTCAAAATAAAGAATAAAAAAAAAATAGGGCTGGGGGTATAGCTCGGAGGTAGAATGCCTCTGAGTTCCATCCCCATACCGCAAAAAAAAAAAAAAAAAAATTAAGTTGAGACATGTACAAAATAGGAAATTGCATGTAAATAGAGATCCAGATTTCAGAGTTAACCGAAAGACTCTGGCAAGCTGAGCCTGCAGCTGTGCGCTGGTGTTAGGAAGCCTCTGGGTTCTGCATGGTGGTGTGGTCCGCATTCTACCTTGGTTGGTCCTGTTGGTGCTCTGATCTTTACGGAGCCCCCGAGGCACTTAGTCTGCAAACCCTGATGATCATGTCAAATTGTGTCTGTATTTGCTATGCTCTTAAGTCATTGAGCCCAAATGAATGGTTTTTCTTTCTCTTGCAGCAAGGAAATTTTCTCCTGCCAGGTAAGCTGTGTTCTTGTACAGAGCATGCCACTGAGCATTCTATACATCTTTTCTCTCTCCTTGTCAGAAAACGGTGCTTTACTTAGTGTTCTCATGTGTTTCACATTAGCAGCTGCCAAAGCCTGGAGTCAAATGGAAACTACCAGATGCCTTCCACCATCATCTAAACGCAGAAGAATCAGGTAAGGCTGGAGAGAGAGAGAGAGAGAGAGAGAGAGAGAGAGAGAGAGAGAGAGAGAGAGAGAGAGATATCTGCACACTCTGTCGCTCCTGGATCCTCTCCCCAGAACTGCCATTTTTCAGAGGGAATCACCATCTGGAAAGTTCTTTCATTTTTCTATAGGAGAAGAAAAAAGAGAACTGGCTTTCTTGGGCCATTTCATTTATAAAAGATAATAACGGTGATAGTTGGCCTTTGTATAGCACTTATTATGCCCTAAGAACTGTTCTAAGGGAGGAATTCCACGAGACAGAGATGATCACTCTACTTCTCATCACTTAGATGAAGGGAAAGAGACACAAGGAAGAAACGGGGGAAGTATCTTGCCCCAAACCTCAAAGCTCCTACGTGGTATCGCCAGGACTCGAACCCAGGCAGTCTGGTTATAAAATGCGCACTCTTAAACATCTGCTCTGCTTTTTGAGAAATTGGAAGGGTCATGTAAAGTCCCTTTGAATATGTTTTTTTTTTTCTAAATTGATAGGCAATTTTAGGTTTGTAGAAAAAATGGAGCAGAAAGTATAGAATTCCAATGCATTTCCTCCCCCCCTTCCTCAGTTTTCCTTACTATTAACATCTTGCATTAGCCCAGAACAGTTGTTGCAAAGGATGGGCAGGTACGGATGTATCGGCATTAGTTAAAGCCCACAGGTTGCATCCGGGCTCACTCTGTGTTACAAGTTCCGTAGGTTTCAACAGGTGCGTAACGCCAGGTATCCACCATTACAGTGCCGCACAGAATCGGCTCACTGCCCCAGCTGAATAGTACTTGGCTGTTTGTATCTGGACGACCCCAGTCACAGTGCATGTGGCTCTGTGCTAGAAGGCGCATTTATTTGTCACCATGGGTATGTATCACAGAAGTGTGATGACCACACGTCTGCTTGCATTTGCAGGAACACAGGTGCATCCAGGAAGCTGGAGCGGTAGACAGCAGAGACAGAGACAGAGCCGACCCGGTGCCTGGCCTTCCCTGCCTCCTGTCCCCGCTGCCCTTACGACTGTGACTGTGACTTTGACAAAGCAAAAAGCAGAGGGCGAGGCCAGCCTGGCCCCAGGAAGACTCCGTTTGCTCTTTCCTCACCTTAGGATCAAGAAAGCGCAGGCCACAAATGCAGAGGACATCTCTTCAAAGCGAAAATGCAGAGACCAAGGCTCTGAGTTTCAGAAGCGCTTTTCTAACTCTCCCTTGCTGGCTGAGAGCTGTGGCTTTCTTTTTCTCGTTGGCTCCTCACAGTGTGACAACTGCTAATTACACAGTTGCCCTCAGGGGGTAGATAATAATTATCAGGAGTTTACTGGAAACAAATCGCCCAAAGATATTTTACTTCTAATTTGAAAAAAACAAAAAACAAAAAAACAATGACACATTTTCAAATGCCACCGGTGATGTCAGGAGAGGGTTGTCCACTGTGCAAGGTGTGCAAATTCTGCTGAATCCTCTGTGCAAGGCTGATTAAGCACAGGTGTAATCACTTTTATCCCTATGGGATTCGATGCTTTTTAAAGTGTCCTCAGAGACTGTGTTCTTCCACAATTCTTGCTTCAGTGCAGGGGCTTAAGGGACTTTGAAAATGTGTAAATGTTGTGGATTATGTGAGGGTAAAAGTTGTTTATCCTAAATCACCACCTTTTTGTTTATTAACAAATCCTAATGTTCTATCTGCAGCAAGTTTATTTCAAACAAGGAAAAATGTTAACTAGTGTGAAGTTCTGAGTGTTTTGCTATAGCTGTTCTTAAAACATGGTACTAACTTGAACAGAGGGATTATATATTGTTAGGATAGATAGAATTTTTTTTTTCAAATGTGTACTTTCCATGATAAAAAAGACAACAACACCAACTCCCATGAGGCCAAATGTTTTGATTTAATAAAAGCATAAATGAAAACAAAGTAAGGCACAATTTTAGGAGTGCCTTTGTTAAAAAATATAGATATGTGAACATGTTTTGCATTCCTACAAAGATGTTTGTCAGATGCAATATGTGAACACATACTTCTTGTATACTACATAAAAACAACATAAGATCCATGGTAAATCGATCCATCGTAAGAAGGATACAACTAGTGGATTTTTAGGAGGGATTTTTCAGGATGTCTGCCTAGGGAGGGTTCCCTAGTTGTTTTATTCTATATGTTAGGGTATTTTGGAAGACGAAAAGCTTGGGTGAGCAGGTGCTTCAGTGGATTTATAAGCAGAGCTCAAAATTCCTAAGGAATTTCCAGTTATCCCCGATGATGAGAAATTCTGTTCAGTAAATGCCAAAGCTGTCCATGTCAAAGCTCTGCCACTCTTCGACTAAGTTGCAGTGTTGGCAAAGGAAAGTTCCAGAGAAGTGCGATGGTGAAATCAAAGTCACTAGTGAGATGCGAGACAGATCAAATGTTGTAAATATGTCTATATATTGCATTAGAAGTAACTGCATGGAATGTAAATGTGGTTGATGTTTTTAGTTTTCTACAGTATTTTAAATTATGGCTTAAAATAGTTTAACGTTTTTAAGTATGTATTTATTTAAGCTCATGTTGGACTTACTATATTTGACATGGCACTATAAAGTTTGACAATAAACATGTTTATATTTGTCTCTGTGTGTAGGCTCCTAAATTTTTTTATGGCATTTAGATAAAACTCATATAAAATAAAACGCACCATTTGAAAACGTACGAGATCAACAGGTATGGTGAAGCATGCCTGTAATCTTAGTACTTGGGAGACTGAGACAGGAAGATCGGCAGGTTTGAAGCCAGCCTTAGCAACTTAGTGAGGCTATCTGCAACTTAGTGAGGCTCTGTTTTAAAACAAGAAAGAAAACAGGGCTTGGAGGTAGAGTGACCTTGGGTTCAATCCCCAGTAACCACACACACACAAACAAACAAACAAACAAACAAATAAATAAATGAATAGGGCCAGGATGTAGTTCAGAGGTAGAATGCCTCGGGTTCAGTCCTCATCCTCAGCATCACACATACTCATATACACAAAAAACAAACAAATATTTAAAAAATGTACAAGCCAAGCATCCATCACCACTAACTGTAATATTTCTATCATTCCCCCCCCCAAAAAACCCCTGTACCCATTCACAGTTACTCCCCACTCTTCCCTTCTCCTGCTTCTAGCAACTACTCATCTATTTGGTGCCTCTGGATTTGCCTGTCCTGGGAATTTCATATAAATAGAATATCATCTAGAAGGCCTGGCTTTCTCTCCTGCACACCAGGAACCGGGGCAAGTTAGTGTTGTCTGTAGAAAGCGACTTTCCTGCACCTAAGCCAGGACAGTTGCTCCTTGAGGTGCGGGTCCCACGAGAAACCAAGCAAACGGAGGCTGGCGACGTCACTGCTTCTACAGCTTCATACATAAAACCCCTCTCTGAGTGAGGACGGGCATGGAACTGAGGCTGCCGGGGAAAGAATACATGTCACCTCCAGTCGGCTGCCACCGGACAAAATGCCATCAGAAGGGAGAAGAGATTCTGTTGGCAAAGTGCGGTGATGGGCAGACAGGCTGTCTGCTCAGCCTGTCGCTGGCTGGCCTCTGTCACGCTGTCCCCAATAAATCATACATCTCCCACGCCATCTCCGGGCACATTCTCTGGCCTTTCTGTAACCTGCCCCACCGCCCTGGCACAACCAGGCTGTGCATGTGTCAATAGCTCACGACCGCGAGGGGTTTTGGTCGTTCATCTTTGCATCCATTCATTTAGCTGACTTGTGTCGATCGCCAGATCTTATGCTTCTGAAAATGTAGCGCATTTATATTCTGAAAAACCTTGCCACTGAGATTTAAAACGACCAGGTGAACGACAGCAATGTGCTTTGACCCAAGAGCTGAATTTGAGAAAAGAACGGAAATCTGAGTCAACAGGAGGAGGCTGCCCGGGCTGGATCCCATGGGGCTTCTGCAGGGCAATGCAGGGATGCTGGTGCTTGCTCTTGAGGGATGGGAGCGGCTGGGGGATCTGGGCAGAGGCTGGCATGGTCTGACGTGTGCTATCCTCTTCCCCTTTCCCGGCCTGGCTTCCCTTGTCAGTGTCCGTTCTCACCCTTCCTTGCTGTGTCCTATGTGGTCGAACTCTGTTCCTTGCATCCTTCAACCGCTGGTGGGCTGGTTTCCAATTGGTGTGACCAAGAGGCTCCCAAAGGAGGTCAGAGAGCAAGAGGAGAGGGCCGAGAGCACCTCTTACCCACTCTCTCCCCATTTGGGTGCTCAGTCTCTGGAAGTGCCTGCCTTCTTCCTCCACCACAGCTCTTCCCCCAGGGTTGTGGGTCTCCTCGGGGTCTAATAACATTATTTTTTACCCCTTGAGTCTCTCCAGTCCTGGGCAGGAACAGCGTCCAGGGCTAGTTTGACTGTGTTTGCTTCATTTCTTGTCTGTCCTCTTAACCTCACCCAATCTGCGTGAGGGTCTGCCATTCAAAGCTCTTCACGAGCAAAGAGTCCACCCACCTGGGGCAAATTCCGTCTCTTGCTGGGCTCTTGCATGGTACACATTCGATTGAACCACTTAAGTTTTGCTGAGAACAGGACACAGAGGAAACATTTAGAAACAGAGTGCAGATAAAAAGCTTTTGCAATAATGTTAAGCGAGAGATGATGGAGATGATGGAGATGATGGTGGTGGTGTTGATGATGGTGAGGGTGGTGATGATGCTGGAGGTGATGTTGGTGATGTTGGTGATGATGGTGGTGGTGATGGTGGTGAATATGGTGATGATAGTGAGGGTGATGGTGATGGTGGTGGTGGTGATCGTGGTGTTTGAATGCAGAGTGAAAGGGATTAAATGCCAAAGAGGTTTTAAAGATAAAGCTGAAAGTTTTGCTGATGCATTGGATAGGAGGTATGAGGAAAAAGAGACATTTCAGTGAACTCCAAGTGCTTTTTCCTAAGTAACTGGAAGGATGGAGTTATGAAGAGGGGACATTTCCAAGTGCAGTTCGGGACATGTAAAATTTGAGAGGCTCGTTACACAACTTAGTGGAGGTGTGAGTAACGTTCAGCTGCAAGGGAATGCTCCTGGCTGGAAAATATATAGTATATGTATAATATATGTAACTCATATATATATATATATATATATATATATATATATAATGACTCATTATACATACATATGGATCATTAGCATGCAGATAAATTCAAATATATATGTATATATGAGTCATTAGCATGCAGATAAATTCAAACGTATATGTATATATGAGTCATTAGCATGCAGATAATATTCAAATATATGTATATACGAGTCATTAGCATACAGATAATATTAAAAGTTAAGTGGCTAGAGAAGATTGCTGATCTGTGAGGGTAGAGAAAGAAAAGAGAAGCTGTGATCCTGGGAATACTCCAGAGGTTTGGGGTTGTGGAGTGGAGGGGAAATCAGCACAGGAAATGGAAAAGGAATGGCCAGAGAGGCAGGAGGAAATCCAGGAGCTTGCTGGTCAGTTAAGATGAGGCTGGAGACCCGGCCACTGGCTTTAGTGCAGAGCCGGGTCCTGGGGAGCATGGTCTTGGGGACTCTGTGTGACGAAAGCCTGGAGAAGTTCAAGAGCGATTGTAGGAGAGGACTGAGAGACTCAAGTCTGGGCACTTCATCCTGGGTTTAGCAGGATACGGGCACGTGTACAGGTCTCCTGGTTCCAAGTGTGTCGCCACTTCAACAAGTCCTCCAAGATCCTGCTGGAAGTTCAGTTTAGTCATCTGAACACCGAGTTGGGAACTAACTGGCCTCAGTTCAGAACTCCAGCTGTGTTTCTTACTAGGGAAGCTACTCTTGCAACTCTCCTAACGTTTCTAAGGAGCTTTTAAATGGGAATAATGAGCGTTCCTACAGCTGTGATAAAGAACAAGGTAATTAATATGGTCTGCCAAGTTCCATAGTTCTTATTGTTGTTACTATTTTTATCTTTCTTAAAATGGAAATCTGATCATCTCAGTAACTCTTCCTGTTGATTATCTCTCATCAGTGATTCCTAAGTCTACAGGCAGTGTTATCTACTTTACATCATATACTTCAAAAAAAGTAAAGTACTTGTAGGTCCCTAAAGCCCCTGGGTTGGTGTTCTCTCTCCTCTCTCCTCTCTCCTTTTTCTCTCCTCTTTGGTACTGGGGATTGAACACAGGGGCATTCTATTTATTTTTTATTTTGAAGCAGGGTCTCACTAAGTTGCTGAGATTCTGGCTAAGTTGCTGAGACTGGCCTAAAACCCATGACCCTCCCATCTCAGCCTCCGAAATGGGATAACACGTGTGTGCTATCATGCCTGACCCGTGGGCTCCCTACAGGATTAACTTTAGGAAGTGCCATGAGCAAGCTCCTCCACTAGAGGGCAAGCAAGGACAGAGGGAGGAGAAGGAATAGGTCAATTTGGCCAGGTAGTTCTGCTCAAGTTTGACAGTCAGCATAAATTTGTCCAAAATACAGTTTTGATTTGAGGGCAGCCAGGAGTTAGCCTAGTTTTATAAGGAGAAGGAGAAAAATGAACCTCATAGACATTGAACAATACATCGTTGAATGAGGAATGAATCATTGGACAAATAAGAGAAGAACTGAAAATTTTCTAGAGTCAAATAAAAATGGACAACTTTCCAAAATTTCTGGGACACTAAGAAAGAGGCCTTAAAAGAGAATTTTATAGTATTGAATGTCCACCTTAAAAAAAGAAGAAGAAAAACAGAAAGATTCTAAATAAGCCTAATGATGCATCTCAAGTTCCTTGAAAAAAGGAACAAAATAACCCTAATGCCAGTAGGTGGCAGTGTAATTAAGATAAAAAAGGAAATTAATATAGAATTAAAAAACAAAGGATCAATCAAATAAAAAGTTGGAGTTTTTTGAGAAGATAAATGAGATTGATAAACCTGTAGCCACCCTAACCAAAAGAAAGAGAGAAATGACCCAAATTAATTAAATAAGACAAAAAGGAGATATTATAACAGACAGTACAGAAATACAGAGGATCATCAGAAACTATTTTGAAAAACCTACATTCCAATAAATTGGAAAACCTAAAAGAAATTGACAAATTTCTAGACACACACCACCTATCTAAACTGAATCAATAGGACATAGAAAACCTAAACAGACTAATAACAAGGAAAGAAATTGAAGCAGCAATAAAAAAAATAAAAAATAAAAAAAACCTTCCAACAAATAAAAGCCCAGGACCAGCTGAATATTACAAGACCTTAAAAGAAGAATTAAGCCCAATGCTCCTTAAATAATTTCCCAAGACAGAAAGAGATTGAATACTTCCAAACTCATTCTGAAAAACTAGTATCACCTTGATAATCAAAACTGAATAAGGATATCTTGAGGAAAGAAAATTACAGACCAAAAAGGCAATCTTTTCAGTAAATGGTTCTGGGAAAACTGGGTATCCGTATATGTAAGAATGAAACTAGACCCTATCTCTCAGTCTACACCAAAGTCAACTCAAGATGGATCAAAGACCTAGAAATTAGACTAGAAGTTTTGCAAATACTAGACAAAAAATAGGACCAACTCTCCAATCTATAGGTACCGGTAAAGACTTCCTCAATAAGATTCCCAAAGGTCAAGAAATAAAAGTTTCTGTTTAGCAAAGAAAACAATCAAGAGCCTAGAGAATAACAGAAAATCCTTGCCAGCTACTCTTCTGATAGAGGACTAATACCTAAAATATATAAAGAACTCAAAACTACTTAACAGTAAAAATTCAAGTAGCCCAATTAAAAATTGGCCATTGTATTGAATACATACTTCTCAAAAGAAGAAATACAAATGACCAATAAATAAATAAAAAATGTTCAACATCATTAGCAATCAGGGAAATGCAAATCAAAACCACACTCAGATTCCATCTAACTTCTGTTAGAGTCAAGAATACAAACTCAGGGCGTGGTGGCACACGCTTTGTAATCCCAGCATTTGGGAGGCTGAGACCGGAGGATCCAGGTTCGCGGCCAGCCTCAGCTACCTAGTGAGGCACTCTGCAACTTAGTGAGACCCTGTTTCAAAAATAAAGAAGCAAAATAGGGCTGGGGGTGTAGCTTGGAGGTAGAATGCCCCTGAGTTCAATCCCCAGTACCGCAAAACAACAACAAAACAAAACAAACCAATAATAAATGCTAGAAACAGTGGGGAAATAGGAACGCTTATACAGTATTGGTGGAATTGGAGATTAGTATAACCACTAGGGAGATCAGTATGGAGTTCTCTCAAAAGACCAGGAATGGAATCACCATATGATCCAGTTATACTGCTCCTTGGCATCTTTCCACAAGAATTAAAGTCAGAATATTACAGTGATACGTGCATACCCATCTTTATGGGAGCACAATTCACAATATCAAATTATGGAACCAACCTAGGTGTCCATCAACAGATGAATGGATAAAGAAAATATTGTATATATACACAATGAGCTTTTACTCAGCCAGGAGATCAAAAGTATGACATTTTCAGGGAAATGGATGAAACTAGAGACTATTATCCTTAGTGGAATCAGCCAGCCTCAAAAAGTCAAGGGTTGTATGTTCTCTCTCATGTGTAGGAGCTAGAGAGAGAAAAAAAGAAACACAGAGAAATTGATTTCTTTATTTATTGGTACTAGAGATTGAACCCAGGAGCATTCTACTCCTGACCTGCACCTCCAGCCCTATTTTATTTTTTATTTTGAAACAGGGTCTGGCTAAGTTACTGGGGGCCTCACTAAGTTGTTCAGACTGGCCTCGAACCTGTGATCCTCTCTCCCAAGTAGTGGGATTACAGGCATGTGCCACGCCCAGCTCACATGAGACTTTAGATAAACAAGGAGAAATGCCAGTAAAATAGTAGAAGGGGTTGGGGGGAAGGAAGTGGGAAGGGGTAAAAGGAGGTTTGAGGAGGGAAACAGTTCAAATAATGCGGTGTCGGGATGTGACGGTGTCACTATTGACCTTGCTAACATGTTCTGAGAGTGAGAAGGGCACAGAAGGAAATAGACCAACTGCTGTGTGTGTGTGTGTGTGTGTGTGTGTGTGTGTGTGTCTGAATGTATCACTTTGAATCTCACTGTGATGTATAATTACAATGCACCAATAAAGGTCTAAAAAAAAAGGAGAGAGAAGAAGAGGAAGAGGAGGAGAAATAATGATAACAACAAGAAAGGTAGCTCAGAGGTAGAATGCCCCTGGGTTCAACCCCCACGACCACCAAAATCAAACCAAACCAAACAAATGAACAGGGAAGGACGAGGCAGAGGAAGAGCAAGGTGGGCACGGGAGAACGGAGAGATGGATGGAAAGATGGAGGAAGGAAGGAAGGAAGGAAGTGTTGAGGTAGATTAAAAGTATATATGTTAGGAAAAAAAGAGGTATCGGGAAAATTCATAGAAATATAGTTTTTAGCCTTTTAAAAATCTGGAGAGTGTCGTCCACCCCTCAAAAAGAAGATTTTGGTTCAGCCCAAGAGAGACTACAGCCCAGCCCACTGCCCACCGGAGATGTACCCGCACGCACACCTGGAAAGAG
>PVLC010046759.1:0-11318 GCA_004027655.1 Graphiurus murinus | reverse complement strand
TAATCGATTTTATTGGGGTATGATCGATTAAAAATAAGCTGTACATATTTAATGTATACAACTTAGTGAGTTTGGAGGTAAATATAAACCTGTGAAAATACAACCATGATTTATGCTGCATAAACCTATCCAAGTCTTCCAGAAGTTTCTTCCCACCTTATTTTTACGTGATAAGAATGTGTGGAAAAAAAAAAAAAAAGAATGTGTGGCATAAATTCTAACCTCTTGGTAATTTTTAGTATATAATCTAATATTATTAATTACATACACTACCTTATACATGAGATCATTAAAACTTATCCATCTTGTATAACCAAAACTTTGTATCCTTTGAATAATACCTACCCATTTCCCCCTGACCCCTTGTTCCAGCCCTATCAACCAATATTTCCATCATATAAGTGGTGCTTCAGACCTACAATTGAAAAGACTGAATTCTGTCAAAAAAAAAAAAAACAGGAGGCAGAGTCTTCCCCAGAGCCTCAGAAGTGTACTCAGCCTAGCCAACACCTTGATTTCAGATTTGTAATACTAAACAGAAAATTCAGGAACTTTGTGCTATACTTCTGGCCTACAAAATGATTAGCTAATAAATGGTCATTTGTTTTAAATTGTTATCTTTGCAAGAATTTGTTATGGAGTAGCATTAAAAAAAAGACACAAATATATAACTATAAACCAGAGTATTCATTTTGGCCTCATTTATATTAGCAAAACAACTGAAAGAACCTGAGTGTCACCAATAGAAAATTAGATGATTAAATTCTAACATATCCATATAATGAAGTATTATGCAGCTTTTCAGGAAAAGGATAAAAATGAGCTTTATATACTGTTAAGAAATCATCTCCAAGGTACGTAATTATGAGAAAAATGCAAAGGACAATAGAGTGTTTATAGCATGCAGTCATTTGTTTAAAAGTTTTTAAGGGAAAAAAAATATTTTTAAAAGAACATTAGAGCTGGGCATGGTGGTGCACGTCTGTAATCCCAGTACTTGGGAGGCTGAGACAGGAGGATCACAGGTTCGCAGCCAGCCTCAACTACTTAGTGAGGCCCTCTGCAACTTAGTGAGACCCTCTTTCTAAACTAAAGAATAAATAGGGCTGTGGGTGTACTAAAAATAAAGAACATTAAAAGAATACGCCTAAAATCTAATTTGTTACCTATAAAGCAGTGCTATGCAACAGAACTTTCTGAACTGATGGCAATATATTTTTATTTGTACTGTCCAACACAGTAGCCACTAGCCTAACATGTCAGTTATGGAGTGGGTACTTAAAATCTTGAAATGTGGGGAGTACTTGAAGGTAATAAATTTTTAAATTTAAATAATAACACTTGACTTGTGGGTATAGTAATAAAGATTAAAATCTATACAGGGAAAGGGACTGAAATGGAAGCACATTCTATGAATTTACCTAGTTATATATTGGAACCACCCAGTTACTTCCCATAATTTGGTCTTTTATTTTAAATATGGGAAAAAAAAAAACCTCTAATTTAAAAATGTCTGAAACAAAACTAATCTATCAGTTTAGTAGTGAATCAGGCAGAGCAGAGATTTAGTAGCTAACCAGGTAGAAGAGTAGAGATTTAGTGCCTAACCAGGCAAGGTTGAGATTTATTTAAATTAAGTGATTTTAAAACATAGTATTTTGATTATAAATCACCCATGGCATATACTTTAAGGACCAAAAGAATAGAACTGTCAATATTCATTCATTGATCATATTTTATTTACAAACTATTATATGTATATTGTACAATAAAAGTAAATAATTTTTCATGTCAAGAAAAGCTCAGGAACCAAGACTGTCAATGAGAAAGAAAAGAAATATAAGTAGATAAGCATATAACAAATATTAATATGAATTCTTGATTGTTATCTGAAAAATTAAAACAAAGTAGTGATTCCCCTTGGTTATTCACTGAAAAACCTAGACATAAGGTAATATCTTAACAATGAGTATTAATAATGCCTGGGTTGCAATTTTTAAATAACACTTTCAAAAAAAGAAATGAAGAGTCTCTGAAGATGGCTGATTCAACGACAAAGCCACAAAATATACATAAAGAGCCTATAACATTGTAGAACAGATAGCAAGAGCATAAAATAAGAGACACTTGGATATGTACATATCCAAAAAACTCAAGAGCAATGAAGGAATGTCTTGATCAAAAGCAATAATGCCTGCATTGGATTAAACATATAAATACACACACACACACACACATATACATATATATGTATAATTTCATAACAATAACCCTCCCTATTAGAAATTACAATAGCATCACTTCATTATTCTGAAAATTTACAAATAGTCAAGAATTTATTCTGAGCTGAGTGAAGTGGCAAACACCTGTAATCCTAATACTTGGAGGCTGAGAATGGAGGATAAAGGTTCAAGGCAGAGGAAGGCAGCTCATTTCAGTTGCTCTGAGACTCAGAACTCAACCAGCAGGAAGACTGCTACTTGACAAGAGAAGAAAGGCAGTCAGAACTCAAGACAGTCAAAATGTGGTTGAATTGTAGGCAGTACAGAGAACAGAGGACTGAAAAGATCTCAGAGTGTCTGATCTGGTGAGCAGAAAGCAGAGGCGGCTCGTGTGGAAAGCTGGCAGCTGTTGGAATCCACTGGCTCTTGGAAATGAATTCCAGTAAAGACAAAGCTAAATCTTGTCAAGTCAGTGATTGCAGAGGACAAACATGAAAAGGCAATTGCATTCTTCTCTCCACACTCAAATTTCTCAAGACCTCAAATCTCAAAACTGCCCAGCCAAAATGCACAGCAAACTCCTGTGGCTGAGGCTGAACTCATCTGAACCAAGAAATTACAGACCCTTCCTGCAAGGAACCCAAGTGGCTACAATGCTCCTCATTAAGGCCATCATAAATCTCCAGACCACCCAGCCAAACTGACCAGCTACTGAACTCATCAGAACCTAAAAACTATAGACCCTTCTTGCAGGGGCTAAAGAGGCTACAATGGAGCTTGTCAAGACCGAGTTTACAAACCATCTCAGTGGGAGCCTATGTGAATGTGTGAATGTAGGGACTCACATGGCAATGATTAAACCTGTTGGGGGGGGGGTTGTGTTGTGGGTTTGAAAAACATTCCTGCAGAGAGAGGGGCAGGACTACAGTGAGACAAAGCAGAAATGTGAATTAGCAGACAGTTCCTAGGGACACACAGGCAGGGCCTAGAGTCAGCAGTCTACCTGGCCCTACAGAGTCCCCAGTGATCACCACAGGAGTATCAGCAGTGGTGTTGATGGGGTGAAATAACTCAGTCAACTGTTCCACAGGCTCAGAAGGCTATAAACTATCACCTGGCCATGTTTGGTAACTATGAATGCCATAACCATCAAGGTCCTGTATGATTGCATATACCCAGAACAACAGTGGATGTTCTCCCTAATATGTGGAAGCTAGGGAGAAAGTGGTTCATAAGAGGGCTCTAGACAAAGAAGGAGAAACCTTAAATGAGCAAAGAAGGTGACTTAACTGAGGGTGATTGGGCAAGGAGGGAGAGAAACACCCTAACACACATGATGTACTTTCATAAACATATCAATCACTAAACTGAACATGAGAAGGAGGGAGATGGAAGAGAATGGGATGGGAATTGGGGAAGAGTTAAAAGAGAGATGTGTGCATGTATTCTTCTACCAGCTTGTAGCTAACAAAGATGTATGATTAATGGACCAATAAAAATAAATAAATAAATAAATAAATAAATAAATAAATAAATAAATAAATTCCTGACTACAAAACTGGCACTAGAGAATATACTTAAAGAAATAAAACACAAAGAAGAAAAGAGAACTAAATACCAGAACACAAGAAGAAATGAATTCTACCAGATTCTACTAATTGAAGAAGAAATAATACTATATCAAACAGAAAGTAAAACTCAAAATGACAGGAAACAAAAAAAAACATCATCTCTCAATAACACTGAATGTCAAAGGTTTAAACTCCCTGATTAAAAGTCTTAGACTGGAAATATCAGTAAAAATTATAATTCAACTATTTGCTTCTTGCAAGAAACTCTTCTTATAGGCAAAGATATTCATAGGCTAAAGGTAAAAGAATATAAAAAGATATCCCATGCAAACGGAGACCAAAAAACAAGTAGGGGTAGCAACTCTCATATCAGACAAAGCCAACTTTAAGCTAAAACTTATCAGAAGAGACAAAGCAGGTCATTTCATATTGATAAAAGGCACAATTCAGCAAGAAGATATAATGGTAGTAAATATTTATGCCTCAAATGTGGGTGTCCTAACTTTTATAAAACAAACTCCTTGGGATATTAAAATCAGTCCTCAATACAATAATAGAGGGATTAGGAAGATGGATCCACTAGATGGATCTTCTAGACAAAAGATCAGTAAAAACCTAAAGAACACTATAAACCAAATGGATATAATAGACAAATACGGAATATTGCAACAACAGCTGAATACATTCTTTTCAGCTGCTGATGGAAGCTTGTATAAAATAGACCATATTCTTGGCCATAAAGCAAGAACTAGCAAAATGAAAAAAAAAAAGTAATATAATTCCATGCATCTTTTCAGATCATAATGAAATGAAAGAAGTCAACAAGAAGACCCAAAGGGATTACATAAATATATAGAGACTGAATGACACACTTTTGAATGAGGTGAGTAATAGAAGAAAGAGGACAAATCAGAAAATTCCTAGAAATAAATGAAAATAATTCTAGACACAATATACCAAAATATATGGGATACTTTGAAGGTGGTTTTAAGAGAAAAATTCATAGCACTGAGTGCCCACATAAGAAAAACAAAAGGTCACCAAATAAATACCTTAGTGATATATCCCTGAAGGTCCTCAAAAAACAGGAACTGACTAATTCCAAAGCCAGTAGAAAGCAGGAAATAATGAAAATTAGAACAGAAATCAATGAACTAGAGAACAAAAAACTGTATGTTCAACAAACAAAAAGATGGTTCTTTGAAAGGGTAAACAAAATTTATAAACCCTTAGCTAACATAAAAAAGAAAAAGAATCAGCCCAATTTAGTAAATTAAGAAAAATAAAATAAAATAAGAAATGAAAATGGAGATATCACCACAGACAATGGGGAAATCCAGAGGATCATTAGAAACTATTTTGAAAGTTTATACTCCAATAAATGGGAAAACATAGAAGAAATCGACAGATTTCTAAACAGATAGAACTTATGGAAAATGAGCCAAGAGAATATGCAAAACGTAAATCATACAATAGAAGCAAAGAGATAGGAACAGAAATAAGAAGGGTTCCATCAAAGAAAAGTACAGGTCTAGATGTATTCCCAGAAGCACTCTACAAGACTTTTACAGAAGAACTATACCCAATCCATCACAAATTATTCCATGAAATTAAAAAAAAAAAAAGGAAATCTTCCAAACTCCTTTTGTAAAGCAAGTATCATCTTAATACCAAAACCTCATAAAGATACCTTGAAAAAAGAAAACTACAGACCAATATACTTGATGAACATAGATGCAAAAATTCTAAACAAAATTCTAACTATATGCCTTCAAAGCCATATCAAGAAAACAGTACACCATGATCAAGTTGGTTTCATTCCAGGGATGCAAGGCTGGTTCAATATACTAAAATCAATGCATGTAATTAACCACATAAATAGAACTAACGACAAAAATCACTCATCTCAATAGATGCAGAAAAAGTATTTGACAAAATCTAACACCCATTCTTGTTAAAAAAACACTGCATAAAATCAGAATAGAAGGAATTTACCTCATAAATGCAATATAGAATAACCCAAAGTCAATCTCATACTGAATGGAGGAAAACTGCAAAAATTCCCTTTAAAATCCAGAACAAGACAAGGATGCCCAGTATCACCACTCATTTTCAGTACTGAAGACTCCAGCCAGAGGGATAGGGCAAGAGAAGGAAATCAAAGGAATACAAATAGGAAAACAAGAACTGAAATTATCTCTATTTGTAGATGACATGATCCTATATCTAAAAGCTGCAAAAAATCAACTAAAAGACTTCTAGAGATAATTAACAAATTCAAGAAAGTAGCATGATACAAAATCATTCTACAAAAATCAGCAATCTTTTTATACCCCAACCATGAATTTACTGAAAAAGAAATCCAAAAAGCAATTCCATTCAAAAACAATTAAATACCCAGGAATAAATCTAACCAAGGAGGTAAAATATCTCTACAATGAAAATAAACACTAAAGGAAGAAATCAAAAAATATTTTAGAAGATGGAAAGATTGCCCATGCTCTTGGATAGGCAGAATAAATATTACCAAAATGGCCATTCTACCAAAAGTGCTCTACAGATTCAGTGCAATTCCTACCAAAATACCAATGTCATTCTTCACAAACCTAGAAATATCAGTTCTAAATTTCATATAGAAAAACAAAAGACTCAGAATAGCCAATAAGAACTATGCAGGAGGCATCACAATACCTGACTTCAAACTACACTATAGAGCTATAGTAATAAAAATAGCATGGCTTGGCACAAAAACAGACATACAGACCAATGGAACAAAATAGATGATACAGAAACAAATCCACACACTTAGAGCCAACTGATTCTCCACAAAAGTGCCATAAATATATGTTGGAGAAAAGACAGCCTTTTCAACAAAGTATTGGGAAAACTGGTTATACATTTGCAGGATAAAATGAAATTAAATCCCAATCTCTCACCCTGCACAAGAGTCAACTCAAGACGGAGCAAAGAACTGGAAATGAGACCACAGACTTTGAAATTACTACAGAAGGGTACAGGCCCAATATCCAACATAGAAGCACAGGTAGATACTTCTTCAACAAGACCATCAAGACACTAGAAACAGAATGGGAGAAGATCTTTGTCAGCTACTCCTCCAATGGAGGACTAATATGTAGAATATACAAAGAACTTAAGAAATTTACCATTAAAAATACAAATCAAATCAAAATATGAGCAAGTGTACTAAATAGGCCCATCACAAAAGAAATACAAATGACCAATAAATATATGATAAAATGTTCATCATCATTAGCAATCAGGGAAATGCAAATCAAAACTGCACTGAGATTCCATCTAACCCCAATTATAATGACAATCATCAAAAACAGTAAATGCTGGCAAGGACATGAGGAAATAAGAACTCTTACACACTGTTGGTGGGATTGCAAATTAGTAGAGCCACCATGGAGATCAATGTGGATATTCCTCTGAAAACTGGGAATAGATTTACCATATGATCCAACTATACCACTTGTGGGTATCTTTCCAAAGGGACTGAAATCAGAATATAATAGTGATACAGGTGTAACCATGTTTATAACAGTAAAATTCACAATAGCCAAATTATGGAAACAACCAAGGTTAAGCAGATGAATTATGAAATTATGGGCTATACACATGATGGAATTCTACTCAGCAATAAAGAAGGACAAAATTATGGAAATTTTGAATGCAGAAAATGAAAGAACCTGGAAAATGCTATGTTAAATGAAATTAGCCAGTCACAGAAATGTCATATGCTTTGTTGTATGCGAAAGCTAGGCAGGAATCAGGATATAAGAGGGACTTTAGATAAGTAAGGGAAAGTCTAGGGGAAGGTGGTGGTGGAGGAAGGGGGAATTAATAAAGGAAACACTTCCATTGACAGTATGTGCATAAGTGAGAATACCAGTGACCATCTAATGTATGGAGAAGGGGAGGCAGTGAAGAGGAGGGAGCTGGAGAGAAACTCATCAAGTGATATGTGTATGTATGTCACCATCATACAGAACTACATTATGGTGTGAGACTACAATGTACCAAAAAAAGCATTTAAAAAACAACAAAAATAAAGTAAAAACTAATAAAAGACAGTGGGTGGAGCTTAGAGGTAGAGTACCCCTGTATTCAATCCCCAGTCATAAAAAAAAAAAAAAAACTTACTCTACCTTTCCTGAAAGAATTGCATTTCAGAGTTACTTTTATTAAATTATATATTAAAGAAATACAATTAAATATATAAAGAATGACAGCAGTAAAATCACCATTCCACATCTGCTAATTAAACAATGATTCAGTTTAAGACAATCCAGTTACTCTAATAAATCAATGGTTTGGAAACAAAAAAGGAGGGAAAAGTATCTTAGAATAAAAGAGACTTAAAAGACACAATGACTAAATGTATATGTGCGTCTTATTTAGATCATGGCTTAACCAACTGTAAAAGAAAAAAAAAACAACTTTGCGACAATGACAGAAGCTTCTATATACACATGTATTAGATAATATTAAGAGATTATAGCTAATATTTTGATATGATAATGCCATTAGAACTTATGCTTGTAATTCAAATCAAAGCAAAACCAAAAATGTCCTTATCAGTGATGCATACTAAATTATGTATAGACAAAATGACAGCATGCCTAGAATGTACATTATAATTCAGGAGACAAAAGTAGAAGTAAAAAGTAGGAAACTGGAAAGGAGTAGGGGAATAGATGGAAAAAGACTGGCAGAATATTTATACAATTTGTTAAGACTTTAGGTGGAAAAGACAAAGTGTTCATTTCCTTCACAGAACTTACATGAGAGAAGCAAGTAAATATATAAATTATTATAAAATACTATAGCATATACTTTTTCATGGCCAAGATACTAAAGAGTACATTAAGAGGAACACATGAACAAGAAAAGTGGCCAAGAAGAAAGCACAAAAAAGACTGTGAAAAAAGCAAAGACTGAAATAACCCTGAAAAATGAGGAAGCACTATATAGTAAAAAACTGAAGTTGTATAACCTTGAGACTGCAAAGCGAGTACCTTGTCCAAAGACCATGTAGGTGAGAGAGTGGAATGCAAGGAGACCAAAAATTTAAAAAAAAAAAAAAATGGGGGCTTTGAGAAGCAAGAAATAATTATATGTCATGCAAGTAGTCAAGCCATTGCTTTACATTAAATAACAAAACTAATTTATCCTTGTTTCTTATAATCAATTTCTAAAAGTTAACAATATTGGTAATATTCAATAACCATTTATTAGACATTTACTCATGCTAGACATTAAGGATGACTAAAATATTCTACTTTCCTTCAAGTACTCAATTCTGTGGGAGAGACAGACACATAAATGACTAACTATAAAACTACTCAAGAAATGCCAAGAGATCAAATTAAGCATAAAACATGACAAGAAACTCCAAGAAAATAAGAGAATCTAGAATAAAAGATTAATGATAGAAGTACCTATCTTTGTTTTGTTTTGTGGTACTGGGGATTGAACTCAGGGGCATTCTACCTCTGAGCTAGACCTTCAGGCAGATTTTATTATTTTATTTGGAAACAGGGTCTCGCTAAGTTCCTGAGAGCCTCACTAAGTTGCTGAGGCTAGACATGAACCTGTGATTCTCCTGTCTCAGCCTCCCAAGTACTAGGATTATAGGTGTACACCACCATGCCCTGGCTGATATCTTTATAATTCATTTCACATAAATTATTAAAAATGTCCTCAAGTGGAAAAAGGTTTTGAAATTTCAAATACTTAGGGTTAACAATGGTTAAAAGTCTTTAAAAGGACAAGGCTGTGTTTATAAAAACAGTAACACAAAGGACAAAATGACTAGAAAAATATAATGATTAATAATGTAGTTTTGGTATCAAGTAACTTTTATTAATACTTATATGCATATATACACATTTATGTGTGTTTAATTCATAAACTTACCCTAAAGATAAGGAGCTAAATATTCCTCAATGGTTAAATCAAATTAATTTATGAGTATAAAACAAGTCAAATTAAATAAATATGTATATGCTGCCCTCATGGGGAAATAATACGTAGTTCATTAAAATATAAGCAGAAAATATATTAGACTCCTAAGATAATTTATTCCTAATTATCCTCGCCAATGAACGAGCAGAACTAGTATGACTAATAACATAATTGGTCATCTAAAACTCATTTGTACACACACTTCTACTTGGGCTAAGTCATTTTCTTGGTTGGGGAGAAGCAGCCTTAATTTCTGATACATGTTGGGACAATTGTGTGTCCAGGATCAAGGTCTCCATTCATGGATAATTCAAAGTTAATAATCCATGGATAAATGATCAAATTACCTTTTAAATGCCATTAAACAGCAGTTTTGCCCTTTTTTTGTCAAATTACATTTTTACTACCAATCTCAAATAGTAGACATTTATAAAAGGGAAAAATGGAAAGAAAATTACTTACAATAATACATGTTGGGACTTCTCGAAGAGAATATTCTGCTTTATTAGGAAGATCTTGATTGCCTACCAGCTCATACATAGCAGGATATGGTAGCAAGTTCACCAGTGCTAGAAAAGACTAGGGATAAAGGGGTGAAAAGAGTCATTTAAACTGTATATTTTTTTCCCCAACAATATCCACAGGAAATCATTAATGCAAATTTTTGTAGCTATTTCACTGTGAAGGGTAATTTTCTAAAAAAAACTAATACATATCAAGGTGAAACACCTACATATATGATAAATGCAAAACAGTTAACATCATTGGGCATGGTGGTGAACACCTGTAATCCCAGTAATTGTGGGGCTGAGACAAGAGGATCTCAGGTTCAAGATCAGCTTCAGCAATTTAGTGAGACTCTTAGCAACCCAGCAAGACCCTATTTCAAGACAAAAAATAAAAAGGGCTGGGGTTATAGCTGGGAGGTAGAATGCCCTTGAGTTCAATCCTTAATGTCACATAAAACAACAAAAAAGTTAACATAATTAACAATAATCTGTGTGCTGACAATGCATGATATAATAACTATTATAGAACACACGAGAGAAAACTTTCTTTTTTTTTTGTACTAGGGATGGAACCTAGGGGCATTCTACCTGAGTTAAACCCCCAGGCCTCATTTTTTAATCCTTATTTTGAAACAGGGTCTTACTAAGTTGCAGAGGGCCTCACTAAGTAGCTGAGCCTGGCCATGAACCTGCGATTCTCCTGTCTCAGCCTCCCAAGTACTGGGATTACAAGTGTATACCACCATGCCCGGCTGAGAAAACATTTTAAAATGTGATATATCTCTTTAAAAGTTTGAGGGGGGGGGAGGGGAAGGGGGAGGGAGCAAGGAAGCAAAGAGCTAGAGAGAAGACAGAGAGAAAACTATCTGTCTCTGTCATTCTTTGGACTACTTTATCTGATATGGAAGAAAACATATAAGATTAATACTTAAGGACTCTAGTGCTACCCTCAGGCCATAGGATTCTCTTTTAATATATTCACTGGAAATGTGACTAACCTAGATACCATAATTTTTTTTTTTTTTTTT
>PVLC010046758.1:0-11324 GCA_004027655.1 Graphiurus murinus | reverse complement strand
ATGGGTGGATGGATGGATGGGTGGATGAGTGGATGGATGGATGGATGGATGGATGGATGAGTGGATGGATGCATGGATGGGTGGATGGATGGATGGATGGATGGATGGATGGATGGATGGATGGATGGATGAGTGGATGGATTGGTGGATGGATGGATGGGTGGATGGATGGGTGGACAGATGGGTGGATGGGTGGGTGGAAGGCCCGGGGAGAGGGTGACGTGACCTGCAGGTCCAGGCTCTTTCTGACATCCGGGTCCCTGTTCTTCAGAGACACTAGGCCTCCATCCAGTAGAAGGGGCCCCGACCTTTGGTGTCAGAACCAGGCTATGTTTGACCTCAGCCCCCGCCGAGTTCTAGCTCAGTGGCCCCCAACAAGTCGTGGGACGCTCGGGCCCTTAGTCTCCTCCTCTGTAAGAAGGATGTCAGCAACTCTCGCTTCCCAGGGTGCCGGGAGGGTTAAGGGGTTAAGTGGCCGCACCGCGGTGCCCGCTCTGTGTGTATTCCCTCTCGGCGGCTGCCCACACCTGTGACCTGTGACCTGTGATCTGCACGGCCGGCCTGGGACACTTAGGGCGGCTCCACCCCGAGCCTGTGTGGGGTGGGCCTCCCCGGGCTTTACCTGAAGGTGGGGGCTGGCTCTGCTGGGGAGTCTTAGTCTGGGCATGGGCTGGGGTGCTGCCACAGAACCTGGCTCCGATTCCAGCCTCAAAGGCCGGGGTGCGGCTCTCAGATCTGAGTGTGACAGTGGCGGCCCTCGGCCCAGGTGCCCGGAGTCAGATTCCTTCTCCCATGACAGTGGTGGCCTTGGGGGGTGGGAGTCGCCCCCCCAGGGTTCACAGGGGTCAGGCAAGTTGGTGAACCCTGGTGGTCGGTGCAGTGCCTGGCTCCTGGTGAACACCGCACCTGCTGCTCTTACTGTTATTACATTTATTACTAACAAACTGTGGCCGTTGCTATTGTATTATTACCCTCATCCTTTCCCCTTCAGGCCAGAGGGCTCCCAGGACAGTTCCGGCAGGAGATGACCTCAAGCTGGGACTTGAAGGAAGGTTCCAGAAGCAGAAGAAGGCAGCACTTGGGCCCAGCTCAAGGGGCAGAGGGCCACAGGAAGCACGCCCACGCCTGCTTCCCATCAGGGGGCAGGCTGAGCCCGGGGAGCCAGGCAGGCAGCAGCCTCTGCACCAGGTACAGCCCGTGTACCACCTGCCCCCATAGCTGACCTGGCTCCAAACCTGGGAGCGTCCACCCTCCCGAGCCATGGGGCTGAGCCCCGACCCCGGCTGGCAAGTGCAGCAGGGTCAGGGAAGCCACGGAGAGCACCCCTGAGTCAGTCACATTTGCATAGAGGAGGAAAGGAGCGCTGGGCAGTACCGGGGAGGAGCCTGATAGTCAGATTTGCACAGCCAGTGCAAAGGCCCTGGGGCGGAGGCTTGGGGAGGGCAAGCATCGGGTGGAACGCACCCAGGCTAGAGGGAGAATGGAGGCCGAGGGCAGGGAAGGCACAGGCGGCCGTGCAGCCCGTGGGCACCAGGGCGGGCTTGCGCTCCTACTCCGCGCCAGGCGGGAGCCCTGGGAAGTTCTGAGCAGAGGAGGAACGGGATCCGGGTTGGGTCCTCACAGGCTCTGACTGCGTGTGGGCAGAAGCCGAGTGACCAGGGAGGCAGTGACCGCAAGGTCCAGGTGCGCCACGCCGCGGGCTGCACCAGGGTGGGGACCATCGAGTGGAGAGAAAAGGCAGGATTCTGGAAGCTTCTTTGGATGCGGGTCAACGCACTCCTCTTGGAGCCCTACTGTGTGCAGTACCCTGGTGTGGAGATCTCAAAGGCCGAGCCCTGGCCCAAAGCGTAGCAGACAGGAGGAAAATCACAAAGCAGTTCTGCCGACACTCGTGCTGGCCGGGAAGTGGGAGCCAAGGCCCTGCGTCCCGGCTGGCCCTGCCCCGAAGCTCATGGTGGTGACGCAGCCCAGACACCTGGATGGCACGAGGCCCGTGTACAGTGGGGAGGCCGAGGGCCTCTTGGAAGGCAGCGACGCGTCCCAGGTGGAGAGGCTCCTCCCGGGGGGCGCGGGGCGCGGCCGGCGGGTCTCACGGGTCTCGGGCCGGGCTGGGTGTACCCGCCAGCGGGGGCACCCAGGCCTGGGCTGGCAGACGGGACCCCGCCTCCTAGCCGGAGTTTCTCAAACCTCGCTTAGAAGTCGGCTTTAAAGACATTCAGGCTTTTTCTTAAGGAAATTGATTTTTGTGTTAATTGTTTAAAAACAATTTACTGAGGTGAAGCCCACATAACAGCCCATTAACCAGCTTAAAGTGAATAATTCCATGGCGGGCTTTCTTGCACAATCGCCACCTTGAACTAGTTGCAAAACACTTTCATCTCCCCAGAAGGAGACCCCTGTGCCCACACAGCAGCGGCTCCAGTCCCCCGTGCCCGGCCCTGGGCGGCACCAGTCTTCATTCTGTCTCTGTGGAAGTGTCTATTCTAGAAACTTCTTCACAGCCAGGCGTGGTGGTGCGCGCCTGTAATCCCAGCACTTGGGAGGCTGAGATAGGAGGATCGTGGGTTTGAAGCTACCCTCAGCAATTTAATGAGGCCCTGTTTCCAAATAAAAAATAAAACAGAGCTGGGGGTGTACCCAGAGGTAGAACAACCCTGGGTTCCATCCCCAGTACTACAAAAAAAAGAGGAGGAGGAGAAGGAGGAAGAGGAGAAGAGGAAGGGAGGGAGGGAGGAAGAAAGGAAAGAAGGAAGACTTCTTCACAAAAACAGAGTCATGCAATATGCGATCTTCCGTATCTGGATTCTTCTATTTATCATAACATTTCTCTCTCTCTCTCTCTCTCTCTCTCTCTCTCTCTCTCTACTGAGGATTGAACCCAGAGGCACCCTACCTCTAAGCCATACCCCCAGTCCTGTTTTATTTTTATTTTAGACAGGGTCTTACTACTGAGGCTGAGGCTGTTCTTGAACCTGCGATCCTCTGGTCTCAGCCTCCCAAGTACTGGTATTACAGGTGTGCACCACCATACCTGGCTTAGCATACAACATTTTGAAGATTCCTCCCCATAATAGTGTCAATCAATAAACTGAACTTGGGGGGGCACTTGAGGTGAACCCAGGGGCATTCTACCTCCGAGCTACAGCCCCAGCCCTATTTTTTATTCTTTATTTTGAAACAGGGTCTCACCAAGTTGCAGAGGGCCTCACTAAGTAGCTGAGGCTGGCCGCGAACCCGTGATCCTCCAGTCTCAGCCTCCCATCAATCAACTGATTTTTAAAGGCAAGTTTGTCTGACGACCAGGAAGAGAAAACATGTATTCCTTTCTGCAAATGCAAAGTGCCCTGAAGACCCATGATCTCAAAAGAACATTCTTAAATTCCAGCTGGATTCTGTGCCTGCCCAAGGTGCTGGGCTTGGGGCCCGCCCCCCTCATAAAGGGAGGGGAGGAGGCTGGGAGGGTTGGAGTCCAGCGGCACCCACGTGAGGCTTCCTCTTGGGGTGAATCAAGGGGGGATGGCGGGAACCTGTCGCCTCAGGCACGGGGCGTCTGGTGTTTCCAGGTAGGGTCAGGTCAGCGCGGGCGGGCGCACAGGGAAGCCTCTGCCCACATAGGAGGGGAGAATCCCACTGTTCCCTGCTCCCTGTCCCGGCCACCAGGGTCATGCCGGGTAATTTCTGGACTCCTCTTCTGGTGAGCTCCTCCCTTCAGGGCTGATTCCGGCTGTTTTATTTCTTGCAGCTTTGTCGGATATTCTAGCGCCTGGATGCACAGCCCCCCTCCCCGCCCCCACCCCGATCCGTTTCTCTGTCTTGGCTTTTTCCTGCCACCTGGAACATTCTCTTGTCACAGACAGGTCCAGAGAGGTTGAGGGCAAACACCAGTGACACAGGCCTTGGGCCTCAAGCCCCCGGGGCTCCTAGAATTGAGGAGCCCCGCTGGGTGCACCCCGCACGCCAGGGAGGGTGGGGGACTTCTCCCCCCAAAGACACCGCCCAGGGGGGTCGGTCTTGGAGACCTGTTTGCTTGTTCAAGACCGCACCCCTCTAGTTTCACCCCTATGCTATCACATACTCCTGTTCTTTAAATCATCCTGCATTTCACATTTTTCCGTAAACTTCGTTTTAAACAAGAAACGTTTTATCCTCGCTGGGGAAAAAAAAAGGTTGAGAGGCCCTTGGCTTCCCGCCCGTGGCTCCGCCCCCTCGCTCTCCCGCGAACTCAGGCCCGATTCCTGCTGGCCGGCTGCCCGGCTCCACCTCGGGCTTCACCTGGGGCTCCGCGCACCTGCGGCCAGGAGCGCGGGAATTCGCCCGGCATCCGCGCCAGGGACGGAGGAGCTGGTGTGCGCATGCTCAGGCAGGCACCGGCCCTGCTCAGGGGGCCAGAGCTGCGCGCTGCACCCCGACTCCTGCTGGGGGGGCAGGATGCAGCCCCAGCTGCCCGCCCGGCCTGGACTCACTTCCCCACCTCCCCACCAGGGCTTTCTGGGGTCACCTCCCAAATGAGTTCGCCTTCAAATTACTCTTATGCTTGTGCTCCTAGGGGAACCCCCGTCTGAGGCCTCTGCAAATTAAGATGATCAGGGGAGGATCGGGTGTCGGGGCGCTCGCCTGTAGTCCTAGTACTTGGGAGGCTGAGATGGGAGGCTCACAGGTTCAAGGCCAGCCTGAGAAACTTAGCAAGGCCCTCCACAACTTAATGAGACTCTGGTTCTAAATAAAAAATAAAATTTTCAGCGGTAGAATGCCGCTGGGTTCAGTACCCCCCAAACACACACGCGCGCGCACACACACACACACACACACACACACGTGAAGAGGTGGGGCTTCCATAGCTTGGCCTGGGCCAAGTCAGTTAAGGTCAGAACCGAGTTGGGGAAGAGGGTTCTACTTGGAGACCTGAGGGAGCAGGAGACCCTGGTGTGGGCTTGAGCTGCGGTGCTGGGGACACGGGGCAGGCCAGGCTGTGGTGGAGGAGGCGGGGACGGGTGGCAGGAGGCCAGGGGAAGTGGCCACCAGGAGGGCGGGTGAGGGGTGCCTGGTAAGTTGTGGGAACCAAGTCACTCTGAGGTGCCTGCGGGCGCTGGGCGGGGAGCTCGGGGGCCTCTCTCGGTGTCTTTGTTGGTGGCAGGGGAGGCCCAGGGGAGACGGAGGAAGGGTCCTTTGAGTTGGCTTTTGAGGGATGCAGAGGAGCCCTCTGGAGAGCCGGCGTCCCTCAGGTGGCAGAACCATCTTGCGCATCACTGAGTCCCCAGCACCTGACGTGGCCCGTGGTGTGTGCTCAGTCAGTACTTGTTGGCAGAACAAATCAGAGTCACCTGAATTTTCGATCTGCAGATAATCGCCTCCACGGTTCTGGGGCCATCGGCTTTCTGCTTCACCTAGTACTTAATGTTTTTCTTCAGTTTGCCTTACTTTTTTACTTAAATTTATTTTGAAAGAAAACGCTTGATGTTATCACTAGAACTGAGAAAACAAAGGACACAGGCCACAAATCAGAGTTAACCAGAAAAATAATTGCAATGAAAACAAAACAATATTATTGAAGTCTACCTATTAAGAGAATAAATTAAAAAAAAAAAAAAGCCATGGACTGGGAGGAAAGATCTGCAAATCATATTTGACAAAGGGCTAACTAGTAGCCAGCATATATAAAGAACTCTCCAAATCCATTAATGAGTAAACAATCCATTTTTAATGGGCAAAACAGTTTGAACAGACACTACACAAGAGAAAGAATGTGTGACTATGAATATGTAAATATATGTGCATATACTCATATAATGTTGAGCAACTTTATATTTATTTGCAATGTATATAATTTATGTACTTATATATGTGCATATATGTCAAGCATAAATGAGCAAGATGTTCAACATTATTACTCATTAGGGAAATGCAAATTAAAATTACAGTGAGATACCGCTGCACTCCTATTTGAATGACTAAAACTTATTAAAAAACTGACAACAAGGCGGGCCTGGTGGTGCATGCCTGTAATCCCAGTACTTGGGAGGCTGAGACGGGAGGATGGCAGGTTCAAGACCAGCCTCCGCAACTTAGCGAGACTCTCAGTAATCTAGCAAGAGCTTGTTTCAAAACAAGAACTAAAAAGGGCTGGGTGTAGCTCAGAGATGGAATGCCTCTGGATTCAATCCTCAGCTGGGGGCGGGGGGACTGACAGCACAAGGATTGGAGACGGTGGGGAAAAGGCTGAGCTTCCACGCGCTGCTGGCGGGAATTCCAAGCAGTCTAGAGCCGGGGAAACAGTTCAGCTGTGAAGTGTACACTTAGCCACGTGACCCAGCAATTCCACTCCAAGGGATTTGCCCAAGATAAACAAAAATTGATGCTCACACAAAACCTGTTCTCAAATATTTGTAATGGCTTTATTCATAATTGCTAAAAGCTGGACGCAATCCAAATGTCCCTGGACTGGTGCTCTCGGGCTAAACAAGCTGCGATTCCTCCATCCAATGGAATACTACATGACAATAAAAAAGGATGGTCTGCCTGTACGCACAACGGCAGGTACACACAGCTCTCTCCTCTCCTCTCTCTTTCTCTTTCTCTTCCTCCTTCTCCTCCTCTCCCTTCCCTTTTTCTTCTTCTCCTTCTTCTTTCTCTCTCTGTACAGGGGATAAAACCCCAGCTTTGAACATGCAGGGCAAGTGCTTACCGTGAGCTGCACCCCCGCCCTCGTGCGTCTCAGAAGCGCCAGGCTCCCCAGGTGGCATTCTGGAAAAGCAGTTCCTAGGAACAGAAAACAGATCCGGTATAAAGTTCAAAAGCGCGCGGCGCTGACCAGTGGCGACAGGAGTCAGGAGAGGGGCGTCTGGGGGACCTTCCTGAGGCCCTTCTGCAGCGGGGACGCTCTGTCTGTCCCTTACGTGACAGTTACAGGTGATCTCAGGACCACGACAAGCTGGGGTGTCTCCCCACGACATTTTATGGGGTTTATCCGGGTCCCGCCGTGTACCAAGAGCGACTGGCAGTGTCCGGACGGGCTGCAGACTCGCAGAGGCAATGATTTCCCCTGTGTGCCCTGGTGTGACTTTGTGTTCTGTGTGTAGAGTGACTCTGCGTGCATCAGGAGGACCCGGGGTACAGGAGGCGCTTGAGCAGCAGCTGTGTCCCTTGGCTCCTAGCACGAGCTGGGTGCATAATCAGCCTCCCACCTCCTAGTTATTCCTCCTCTGCCTGACTGATGTTCTCAAACTCCCCTTGGGTGCCTCCTCCTCGCCCCGTATGTGAATACCTCCCAGGAACTCTCTGCCTGCTACTTCCTCTGCTTAGAATCTCTTCCCCTCCCTCCACGGGTCAATCAGAACCTTTTGGTGTGCAAGTGACAGAAGCCCAGGCCAAACTGTGTTTAGCCCAAAGCAGGAAATGCAGCTGTTTATGTAACAAGAGAGCCCCAGGGTGTGGGTGTTTCAGGTCTGGCTGGATCCAGGAGTTCGGGGCCCTGTGCTGCTCTGAGTCCATCTCCCAGGCAGGCTTTGCCCTTGTGTAAGCCTTTCACTTGTTTGCTTTTTTCAGTCCAAAGGAAAAACTCACTTCCTTCCCAAATAGTTCCCAGCACTGAAGTCCCAGGATGGAGTTTCCCTGGGCGCGCTGAGTCACGTGACCACCCCCGGCCAATCACTGCAGCTCACCCAGGTTGGTCACGCACCCTTCGTGACAGGGGCCCCAGGACACCCCGAACTTCACAGGCTGGGATGGGGAAGACCAGGTTCTCTGGTAGAAGTTTGGGGGTGCAACTGTTGGAAATAGGAGGGGAAAACTGACCTGTTCATAAACTCCCCTCCCCAGCTCCGGCCCGGCCCAGCACCTCGATCTGCCCCAGGGCACCCCTTCCCCCTCTGGGCCTCAGGTTCCGCCTCTGGAAAACGGGCAGGAGGCCGTTAGAATTCCCACATTCCGGAGTTCCGGGACAGCTTCCAGAAGTGGAGGCTTCTCCTAGGTCCCAGGAACGTTCCGGGACTTCTGGGGACAGAGGTGGGGCAACGGGGCTCCCTTGGGCTGAAATTCCGCGCGGGGGACCTTGCCAAGGAAGCCGAGCCCGGAACCGGCACTGAAGGCGCGCGCTCGGTTTGCTGAGGATGGCGGTTGTTTACACAGGTGTGGGAACGTCCCTTGTACCCACTTTCTTTTCTTCCTCTTCTCTCTTTCCAAATCCCCCCCCCCCGGGTGCTGAGAGGTGTGCCAGGAGGGGCGCTCTGCCTGGAGTGCGCCCACACACCCAAGGCGGGAGGGGACGAGCGGGGGCCCGGACTCCTCCACCTGCCAAGACTCCCAGCCCACCTCCTGGGGGTCAGGAGCCCGAGGCCCTGGATTCCAAAACCAGGAGTCCTGCAGAGAAAGCCACACCCAGTCCATGCTCTGTCCCCAAAGGGGGCGGGGGCGGGGCAGTAGCTCCCAGCTGACCTTGGAGCTGGCGAGGAAGAAGGTAGAGGAATCCACAGTGTGTTAAGAACCTACTGTGTGCCCAGCGCTGCTGAGCTCTGGGGACTCCTGCGTATCAAAGAGCCTGGCACTGAGGACCCACGACATACACACCGGTGACGAGGGGCGCTCTCTGGGCTAAGGAGGTGACACTGGAGCCAAGAAAGAGAAGACCGTAGCTGGGCGTGGTGGCGCACACTTGTAATCCCAGCATTTGGGAGGCTGAGACCGGAGGATCCGGGTTCGAGGCTAACCTCAGCTACCTAGTGAGGCACTCTGCAACTTAGTGAGACTCGGTTTCAAAATAAAGAATAAAAAATAGGGCTGGGGGTGTATCTCGGAGGTAGAATGCCCCTGAGTTCAATCCCCAGTACCGCAAAAAAAAAAAAAAAAAAAAAAAAAAAGAGAAGACAGTACCAGCCAGGAGAAGATTAGAAGGAAGGAAGATTGGCAGATTGGAAGGAAGGCTGTTCCAGGCAATGGCACTGCATGTGCAAAGGCCCTGAGGTAGGAAGGGGCTCAGTGTCTTCCAGGGACAGTGAGGAGGCCACCGTGGCCCGAGCAGGAAGAAGACACGCACAAGAGGCGTGCGCCATCATGCTTTCTGCTTGGGACAAAACTCCGAGGTGGGCATGATCATCCCCGCGTCACCCAGGAGGAATCTGAGGCCCAGAGAAGGGCAGTGACTCACCCAGGGTCACACAGCAGAGCCAGATTCCAGACCCCTCCGTTGGCCCCCAGCCCTGTGTGCACGAGAAGGGAGAGGATGGAAGCAGAAGCCCCCGGCCGCTCGGGGCTCACCTGCAGCTCAGGCCTGGGTGGGGGGCCCCCCAGCAGCCATTGTTTCTTGGGGGGGGGAGACCCCAGAGACTGCTTGAGCTGCTGAGTCACAGGAGAACAGCAGGCTCCTAGGCCGCCGAGCCCTCTGCCTCAGTTTACCCGCCTATAAGAAAAAATGGGCTTAATAACACGTCTGCCTCCAGTCCAGACTTCAGAGGGTGCCGGAGGGTTAATTACTGCCTGCAGCGAGGGAGTCCTGATAAAAGGTGCAGGTGAAAGGTACAAGGAGTGGGCGCTACTCACCCGCGCAGGTAATTACCCCAGCCCGAGGGGCAGAGGGTCCCAGCAAGGGAGCCGAGGGCCGGCTCCCCCCCAAGTGGAAGCAGCCGGCTGGCTCGGACGGCCCAGCGGCCCCCTAACCTCCACCCCAGACCACGCCGGGCACGGGAGCCACCGGGCGGAGTTCAGGCCCCAGCTCTGCTGCTCCCCTGCGGCGGGGAGACATGGGGGCGCTCCCCTGCCCCGCTGCACCTCGGTTTCTTCATCTGTGCACAGACTGAAGGGGCCCCCGCCCCGGACGCCACGGCCACTTCTTAGCCAACCGCCTCCTCAGCTGCCCCAGCACCAGCCCTGGTTCCTCAGAGACCCAGGCCGCTAGCTGTCCTGGCTCCATGACCCCAGGGAAACCAGGCCTCTTTCTAGGAATAGAGAGATGATTTTATTTTTTGTTTATTTGTTTGTTTTTTGCGGTACTGGGGATTGAACCCAGGGGTGTTCTACCTCCGAACTACACCCCCAGTCCTATTTTTTATTCTTTATTTTGAAACAGGGTCTCACTAAGTTGCTGAGGGCCTCACTAAGTAGCTGAGGCTGGCCAGGAACCCGGATCCTCGGGTCTCAGCCCCCCAAGTACTAGGATTAGAAGCATGCACCACCACACCCGCCCAGCTTAAATGTTTGTTGATGTAATAAAGAAGCATTTTGAAGATAAAAATAAATCAGTTGGGTGTTGCACCCCTGTAATCCCAGTACTTGGGAGGCTGAGACAGGAGGATTGCACATTTGAGACCAGCCTCAGCAACTTAGCAAGACCTTTGTTTCCAAATAAAAAATTAAATAGGGCTGAGGGTGTAGCTTGGAGGTAGAAGGTCCCTAGGTTCAATCCCTAGCACCACAGAAGAGGAGGAGGAGGAGGAGGAGGAGGAGGAGGAGGAGGAGGAGGAGGGAGAGGAGGAGCAGCACCAGGGACATGGTGGTTCCAGGAGAACCGTGCCCCAAGAACTGCACAGGCTCTCCTGGGTCTTGTCACCCACAGGACTCCATCACAGCAGTAATGACACTCCCCGAGCACTTCCTGTGCTGAGTACTGTACACAGGCCATTTCTCCGCGGTGACCCCACAAGACCCATCCTGTGATGACCCCAATTTCCAGATAAGGAGACTGCAGCCCAGAGCTTCAGTTGGGGACGGTCCCAGGCCACCAGCGCCCTGGCGGCAGGGCTCCTCTGAGCCCGGGCCTCCCTGCTCCGGGCCCTGGAGACCACGCCCCGGGGTTCCCGCGCAGCCCAGCCTGTGTCCTGCCGCGCGCCCCCCAGCCGCTCGCTCGGCAGCCCACGGAGACGAGCCAGGCCGCCCTGCGCAGGCCGGGGAGGGAGGGCGGGCGGCGGCCCAAGCGTCCCCGACGCCAGGCAGCGGGGAGTTCCTCTCCCCGGAGTTACTGTACGTGATTCAGCGCCAGCCCCAGTTGTGAAATCTGGGAATCTTGCGGGCAAGGCTGCCCCAGGGTGGGGGGGAGGCTGTCTGGGAAATGGAGGCCGGGAAGGGGTTAAGGGGGGTGGAGGGGAGGCGCCCGGCCAGGGCACCATTAGCCCCGGGCTGGCCGCCGCCTGTGGCCTGTCTCTGACATCACAGCTGCGTCAGCCCAGCCTGCCCAGCCCCCCCACTTCCTTCTCTCCCTGGGCAGCACCTCCTGCCTCCCTGTCCTCCCCTGGGAAGCAGCAGCCCTGGTTTCCCAGCTGGGAAGGAAGGCAGGAGGTGGACTGGGACGAGAAGATGACCAACGGTCCTTTGCATACAGAAGGCACTTAATAAATAAT
>PVLC010046757.1:0-11328 GCA_004027655.1 Graphiurus murinus | reverse complement strand
AATTTTTTTTTTTTTTTTTTTTTTTTTGCAGTACTAGGGATTGAACTCAGGGGCATTCTACCTTTGAGCTATACCCCCAGCCCTATTTTTTATTCTTTATTTTGAAACCAGGTCTCACTAAGTTGTGGAGTGCCTCACTAGGTAGCTGCCCAGAGGCATTTCACAGAGAAGATACTGGCAGGATGGGCATGAGTAAGAAAGGAAAATGAGCCAGATGTGGTGGCAAATGCCTGTAATTCCAGTACTCAGGAAGCTGAGACAGGAGAATCACAGATGTGAGGACAGCCTCAGCAACTTAGTGAGACTTTCAGCAACCTAATGAGACCTAATTTAAAAACAAAAAATAAAAAGGGCTGAGAGTATAGCTTGGAGGTAGAATGTCCCTGAGTTCAATTCCCATACCAAAAGAAAAAAGAAAAGAAAATGAAGTCCAGGATAGAGGCAGGTATAGGGTCATCTATCAGCTTGAAAATTGAATAGGGTCACAGAGATAAGCAAAGACACACCAAAAAAGGTAGAGGCCAGAATGGAGGAAGAGGACAGAGAAAGAAGGTAGCAAGGTAGCATCCTAGGCTGGGCCTTTGTCTCAGTCCAAGGAGAGGTGGGAGGAGCCAGCATTCAGGACTTGTGGCTGAAGGCTGGGTGGCTGAGATACCTTCCTATCTGGTTGCTCCTCCTAAATTGGAAGTGGGGGACAGTGAGACATTGAGGAATCCAAAGGACTGTGTGATGGGTCCCCCCCTTCCCTGACACTTCCTCCGCCACCGATATGTGCTCTCCAGGTATACTGCTGTCCATACTGCAGCTTCCTGAGCCCGAAGTCTGACCAGGTGAAGACTCATACACTCTCCCAGCATGCAGTGCAGCCCAAATACAGGTGCCCACTGTGCCAGGAGCAGCTGGTGGGCCGGCCTGCCCTGCACTTCCACCTCAGCCACCTTCACAACGTGGTCCCTGAGTGTGTTGAGAAGCTGCTGCTTGTGGTGAGTATGGGCTGGGTGAGGACAGTCCAGCGAAGCCTGTCAGGGCCTCAGAGGAGGGAATAGGCAGGGTAGCTAGGCAAGTGTATGCGTTGGGTGAGGGGTTGAAGGGAGCATTTCACAGATCTGAAATGGGATTTTAAGTTGCAGGGCTGCTCAGCACTGAGCTTAGCTAGCTGCCTAAGCATTCCTCTCACTTCCATTAAGTCCTGTGAAGAGTTGTTTAACTGCAGACACTGGCCTTCGAGGGCCAGTGGCCTTGAGGAAAGATGACTTCTGATCTGGGGAAGGAGGGAACCAGAGAGAAAAGGCAGCAGTCCAGGCCCTCATCTGTGGGGAAAGCAGCAAGTAGGTGGGAGCTTTACCCAGAGAGGAAGCTGACTTTGCAGGAAGGGAGCATGGTGCAGGTATAGGTGCAGAGCAGACAGGTCAGGAGTAGTGTAGGGGGTGGTAGTGGTGTTGAAGCCGGATTTCTCATATTACAGGCCACAACTGTAGAGATGACCTTTATGACCAAAGTGCTGCCTGGGCCTACACTCAGCCCTCTGGAGGACAGCCCAGAACCTCCTACTCTTGGGCCAGAGCCTACACCCAGCAGAGACCAGGCAGCAGGTAAGGAAGGGGGGCCGATAGCACACCTGCTAAGCTGGCAGGAAAGGGGTCCTCGTCTTCATGGATCAAGAAGGTCCTAAGATGACTGAGGCCAGGGTGGGGAGGGTGGCAACAAAGTTCCCTGCTCATTGCACCCTCTTTTCCCTACTATAGACAGCCCTAACCTGACCCCAGAAGCCAGCCCAGATCCTCCTCCTGAGCCTCCCCTGGCCCAAGCCGAGGCCCCAGACAAGCCCTTGGGAAGCCCTGATCATCCTCCTTCTCCAGCCCCATCTCCAGTCACTCGGCCTGATGCCCAAGCTGAAGAAGTGGCTCCTCCACCCACCATGGCTGAGGAGGAAGAAGGGATCGTGGGGGAGCCCCGCTCTGCAGAGCCAACCCCAACCGACTCCCGCCACCCCCTGACCTACAGGAAGACCACCAACTTTGCTTTGGACAAGTTCCTTGACCCTGCCCGGCCCTATAAGTGCACCGTGTGTAAGGAGTCCTTCACCCAGAAGAATATTCTCTTGGTTCATTATAATTCTGTCTCCCACCTTCATAAGATGAAGAAAGCTGCCATTGACCCCTCTGGCCCTGCCCGGGGAGAAGCTGGTGCCCCACCCACCACCACAGCTGCAACAGACAAGCCCTTTAAGTGCACAGTCTGCCGAGTCTCCTACAACCAGAGCTCCACCCTGGAGATCCACATGCGGTCAGTTCTGCATCAGACACGCTCTCGGGGGGCCAAGACTGATGCCAAGGCTGAGGGACCAGAGCGCAGCCAAGAGGAGCCCAAGGAAGGCGAGACAGAGGGGGAGGCAGGTGCTGAGAAGAAAGGGCCCGACCCCAGTGGCTTTATATCTGGACTGCCCTTCCTGTCCCCGCCTCCCCCTCCCTTGGACCTGCACCGGTTCCCAGCCCCTCTCTTCACTCCGCCAGTCCTGCCCCCCTTCCCTCTGGTGCCCGAATCACTGCTTAAGCTCCAGCAGCAACAGCTGCTCCTACCCTTCTACCTCCACGACCTAAAGGTGGGGCCCAAGCTGGCATTGGCTGGGCCTGCGCCTATGCTGTCCCTGCCAGCTGCCACCCCGCCTCCCCCACCCCCAGCCCCCAAGGCTGAGCTGGCTGAACAAGAATGGGAGCGGCCCCCCACGGCAGAGGAGGGGAATGAGGCAGGGCCCTCCTCACCGCCCCACCCATCACCCAATGAGGCTGCCCGTACCGCAGCTAAAGCCCTTCTAGAAAACTTTGGCTTTGAGCTGGTGATTCAGTACAATGAAGGGAAGCAGGCAGCACCCCCTCCCCCAACACCTCCTCCCCCAGAATCCCTGGGGGGTGGGGACAAGCTGGCCTGCGGGGCCTGTGGGAAACTCTTCTCCAATATGCTTATCCTCAAGACACATGAGGAGCATGTTCACCGCCGTTTTCTCCCCTTTGAGGCTCTGAGTCGTTACGCTGCTCAGTTTCGAAAGAGCTACGATAGCCTGTACCCACCCTCTGTAGAGCCCCTCAAACCTCCTGATAGGTCTCTGGAGTCACCTGCTACCCCACTGGGCCCACCTTTCCTGGTCCCAGAGCCTGAGGCAGGAGGGACCCGTGGCCCTGAAGACCGAAGCCAGGCAGGAGGACGTTGGCCGGCAGAGGAGGAAGAAAGCTCCAGAGGGAATCTTCCTCCCTTAGTGCCTGCAGGCCGCCGGTTCTCCAGAACCAAGTTCACAGAGTTCCAGACCCAGGCCCTGCAGTCTTTCTTTGAGACCAGTGCCTACCCCAAAGATGGAGAGGTGGAGAGGCTTGCAAGTCTCTTGGGTCTGGCTAGCCGGGTAGTGGTTGTGTGGTTCCAGAATGCTCGCCAGAAAGCACGCAAAAATGCCTGTGAGGGGGGGCCTGTGCCAACTGGAGGAGGGGCTGGGAGAGCCTCTGGCTGCAGGCGTTGCCATGCCACCTTCTCCTGTGTTTTTGAGTTGGTGCGGCACCTCAAGAAGTGTTACGATGACCAGACCCCAGAAGAGGAAGAGGAAGAGGCAGAAAGAGGGGAAGAGGAGGAAGAGGTGGAAGAGGAAGAAGTAGAGGAGGAACAGAGCCTGGAACCCCCAGCAGGGCCTGAGGGTCCGTCACCAGAACCTCCAGACATGGAGGAGCTGAGCCGAGCAGAGGCAACAGGGCCAGGAGGCAAAGAGCCTGAAGGGAAGACTCCTCCCTCACCTGCTCCATCTCACACTTGTGACCAGTGTGCCATCTCTTTCTCCAGCCAGGACCTCCTGACCAGTCACCGCCGACTACATTTCCTGCCATCTGTGCAACCCAGTGCTCCTCCCCAACTACTAGATCTGCCCTTGCTGGTGTTTGGGGAACGAAATCCTCTGGTGGCAGGTGCCCCACCAGTGCCAGGGCCACC
Source organism: Graphiurus murinus (assembly GCA_004027655.1). Classification (NCBI taxonomy): domain Eukaryota; kingdom Metazoa; phylum Chordata; class Mammalia; order Rodentia; family Gliridae; genus Graphiurus; species Graphiurus murinus. Next base: position 7,359 of record PVLC010046757.1, on the reverse strand, counting down.
GCTCAAACGGAAGCATGAAGATGGTAGCCTGTCCCCCACGGGCAGTGAAGCAGGGGTGGGAGGGGAGGGTGAGCCCCCAAGGGACAAGCGCCTGCGCACCACCATCCTGCCTGAGCAGCTGGAGATCCTGTACCGTTGGTATATGCAGGACTCCAACCCAACACGCAAGATGCTTGACTGCATCTCCGAGGAGGTGGGGCTCAAAAAGCGAGTGGTACAGGTCTGGTTCCAGAATACCAGAGCCCGGGAGAGGAAAGGCCAGTTTCGAAGCACCCCTGGGGGGGTTCCTAGTCCAGCAGTTAAACCCACTGTCACACCTACCCCTGCACCCTTCCCCAAATTCAACCTCCTATTGGGCAAGATAGATGATGGGACTGGGAGGGAGGCCCCCAAAAGGGAAGCACCTGCTTTTCCCTACCCTACAGTCACCCCTACTGCTGGGCCCCTGCCTTTCCTACCACCTGGGAAAGAGGCCACCACACCAACACCAGAGCCACCTCTACCTCTCCCGCTTCCTCCTCCGCCCAGTGAGGACGAGGTCCCAGAGGAGCCATCTAAAGCTTCTCCAGAGAGTGAGGCTTGCAGTCCATCTGCAGGAGACCTGAGTGACTCATCTGCTTCCAGCTTGGCTGAACCAGAGTCCCCTGGGGCTGGAGGGACCAGTGGGGGGACAGGAGGTGGGGCTGGGGTTCCAGATGGAATGGGGCAACGGCGCTATCGGACCCAGATGAGCAGCCTACAGCTGAAGATCATGAAAGCCTGCTATGAAGCCTACCGCACGCCGACCATGCAGGAGTGCGAGGTGCTGGGGGAGGAGATTGGGCTGCCCAAGAGAGTCATTCAGGTCTGGTTCCAGAACGCTCGAGCCAAGGAAAAGAAGGCCAAATTGCAGGGGGCAGCCACTGGAGGCAGTGGGGGCGGCAGCGAGGGCCCCTTGGCAGCCCAACGCACTGACTGCCCCTACTGTGATGTCAAGTATGATTTCTATGTTTCCTGCCGAGGTCATCTTTTTTCCCGCCAGCACCTGGCTAAGCTCAAGGAGGCCGTCCGGGCCCAGCTGAAGAGTGAAAGCAAGTGCTACGACTTGGCCCCAACACCTGAGGCACCCCCTGCTCCCAAGGCCCCACCTGCCACTACACCTGCCTCTGTGGCCATCGGGGCTACCCCAGCCCTTCCCCGCCTGGCCCCCGTCCTCTTGTCCGGTCCAGCTCTGGCCCAGCCACCAATCAGCAGCTTAGCTCCTTTCAATTCAGGTGAGTGAGAGGTTGGGAGGAGGTGGACTTCATGGGAAATGGTATGCTCTTCCCATTTCTTTCTTGACCCCCTTCCCAGGTCCTTGGGCCTTCCTTTACTTCAGGCTACTAAAGGAAAGGAGGGAGGTGGCCTGGAAGCTGGTGGTGGGAATGGTGTGTGGCAGGAGGTGGTTGATAGCAGGAAGGTCAGTGGAGGCAGGAGATGGCTAATCCCTCATCCCTCCTTTCATCTTCCTAGGCCCTGCAGCCTCGTCAGGCCTCCTTGGCCTTGCCACTTCCGTCCTGCCTGCTACCACAGTGGTCCAGACTTCTGGGCCGGGGCGCCCCTTACCTCAAAGACCTGTGCCCGACCAAACCAACACCTCCACAGCAAGCACCACGGACCCTGTCCCAGGCCAGCCTACTGAGCCCTCTGGGGACAAGGTCTCTGGTGAGCGAAAGCCAGTTGCAGCCCCTACCAACTCCTCTACTGATGCCCTCAAGAACCTCAAAGCATTGAAGGCCACTGTCCCAGCCCTGTTGGGGGGTCAGTTCCTGCCCTTCCCATTGCCCCCTGCAGGGGGAGCAGCACCCCCAGCTGTCTTTGGCCCCCAGGTACAGGGAGCTTACTTCCAGCAGCTCTATGGCATGAAGAAGGGGCTATTTCCCATGAACCCCGTGATACCTCAGACCCTCATTGGGCTGCTCCCCAATGCCCTCCTACAGCCACCGCCCCAGCCCCCTGAGCCCACAGCCACAGCACCTCCTAAGCCACCTGAACTGCCTGCTCCAGGGGAGGGGGACGCTGGGGAGGCTGATGAGCTGCTGACAGGCAGCACTGGCATCTCCACCGTGGATGTGACTCACCGCTACCTGTGCCGCCAGTGCAAGATGGCATTTGATGGGGAAGCCCCAGCTACTGCCCACCAGCGATCCTTCTGCTTCTTTGGGCGGGGCTCGGGGGGTTCCATGCCCCCACCACTTCGGGTGCCCATCTGCACCTACCACTGCCTGGCATGTGAGGTGCTGCTGAGTGGGCGTGAAGCCCTGGCCTCTCACCTGCGCTCCTCGGCCCACAGGCGCAAGGCGGCCCCACCCCCAGGGGGCCCACCCATCACCGTCACCAACGCCGCCACGGCTGCCACCGCTGCTGTGGCTTTTGCCAAAGAGGAAGCAAGATTACCTCACACGGACTCCAACCCAAAAACTACTACTACCTCTACACTTCTAGCTTTATAAACAGATAAACCAAGATGGGGAGAGGAGGAGGGCCTCAGGTCTCCCTCTTTTACCCCAAGGGGTGTTTGGTGGGAACTCAAATCCCTCACCCCAAACTTTGGCTCCGCCCACCTTATGGGAATCTGCCACTTCCCACCCTCAGTGGGCTTCACACACCCACCTCCAGCAGAGTCCTGCCTCCTCCCCACCCCAGACACAGTGATTCTCTTCCTTAGCTCCTTGCAGATGTAGCCCTTGCCCATATGTCTTCATAGACAAACATACACACCCTCCTTGGCATTCTGATTATTCAAACATGTCTGCCTACCATACAAATGTACCCTTGGTTCCATCTCCCTTTACCCAACAAATCCCCACCCCCTTCCCACTTCTGTAAACATACATACACATCCCATGCTATTCCAATGACTGAAAAACACCAAAAAAAGAAAGAAAAGAAAAAAGGAAAGAAGAAAAAAAGAAAATGAAAAAAGGAGAAAAAAAACAAGACAAAGAAGGGGGACAGAAAATAAACTGCCACTCCCACTTCTTCCTACCCCCTTGTCTAGAGCGCCATACCGCTCACAAACTTTCCAAAAACCTAACTTTGGCTCCTAAGGTTGGAGCCTGGGATGGGCAGGGAGCCCATAGAACTTTAACCAAACTGGAGGTTGGCAGGGGAAGAAGTGCTCCCAGCTCACTCTCCCCATCCCCTCCCTCCTAACCCTCTCCTCGTCTGGTGGGGGTCCACTGCCTGTGGCCTGGACTCTAGAGGAAGCTGGCTGCCAGGAACCCCTCTGCCAACCCCCAACCTGCACCCTGGGAACTGCTGTAACTTATTCTCAAAGGCTTTAAACACAGAGATCCTCTCAGCAGCCGTGGGCCTGCCCCTTGCCCTAGCCCTGCCATGGGGCAGTCCAGCCTCCAGGGACCGGCGCTGCCCACCAATGGCAAATCCAAAGTTCTTTTAAAAACTGAAACATACACAACCAAAAACGAGAGCAAGAGTGCGTCCAGCACGTGCGCACAAAAGAGAGATGGAGAGACTAGAGGAATGAACTAAAGAAAAACATAAACTTGGAAAATACAGAAAAAAAAAAAAAAAAAAAAGAAAACTCTCCCATCCAACAAGTGGTTTTTTCCTGTTTGTGTCCTCCCCTTCCCCATTTTAAGAGTTTCTTTAAACCACCTCATCTCTGGAGGACCAGATGGCTTTAGCTCCTTGTTGAGGGTCTGGCAATCCTCACAGGACTGGAAGCAATGCTGCCTTCCCCTCACCTTGCTGTCTCAGAGGAGGGGCTGATATGGGGGAAAGAGCCTGGACTATGGGGAAAGACATGTCCCTGTCCCCTGAATTGAGTACTTATTACGACAGGTAACATTCCCTCATTCTCATCTGTCAGTTAGAAAAGTCAGTGTCTCCAGAAGTATCTTGGCAGATCCAGGAAGAAAGGGGTGGATAGGGCAGTTTGGTTTCTGAAATTGAGTTACATGCCCCTTTTGCCTAGCACCATTTCCTCTCATTTGCTTTTTTTTCCCCCACAAACCTACTGTTTCCTTCCTTTGTGGCCCCATCACATTTCTGGACTCTTCTTGATCTGCCTTTGCATGGTCCCTTGTTCCCCATGTGCTCTCCTCCCCTTCATCCTCTCCCCTTGCTTCCGTTCCCTGTGGCTTGGCCCAGTTCCTCCAGTAAGCAGCAGCTGTTGGCAGCATCTCTGGAGTCAGGACCTACCTGTGAGGTCATGGGAGTCTATAGCTGATGTCAGTTGAGGGGATGGGTGGGCAAGGAGATGACTGAAGCACAAAGTGAGTCTTTATTGATAGGTCATCCCAACAGAAGAGGGATGACCTAGGAGAAGCTTCCCTACTCCAGCCTCGCTGCCTGTTACCACTAGGGCCTAGTTCTGGCAACTCCAAAGCCCAGCTAATGTGGCACAAGGTGGAGAAGGTGTTTTGTTTTAGCAAAGAAAGGCCACAACATTTCCCATATCCTCCAGATACTTTCTCCTACTCTCTTATCCCTGCGTTCTCTCCCATTATGCATTTAATACATACAAGTCAGCCAGCCCAGGATATAGGTTTTCTGATTTCTCAGTCATACTGCTCTGTGAACATGTTAATATTGAAGCAGTGACTTATGTGCAGAAGAGATGGGAAGGGAGAGAAAATTCAGCTCAGTCACTAGTCCCCATGTATTCTGTGAATTTCACTTCCTGTCCCAATCACTTCTAAAATTAAGAACTCCAACTCCAGCCAATTGCAGGAAAGATAGAACTAGTGATTCTGATGATACCAAAAATGCCAGTCAGTTACAGATGTAGGAGCAAGAAAGGAACTGATCCACTGTGGTCTGGTGCTTGCTGCCACTCTTCTTTTCCTGCCTCTCACCATCTCTCCTGCACCCTTCCCTCCCTGTCCTTTTCTCTCATGTTGAAATTCTGTGTATAAAACTATTTTCTTAGCAGCATATGTATGAGAAAAGATTTTTCACTCTGTGCTTTCTGGGAATGTGACTTACATATAAAAGTTGAAAACAACTATAATAACAAACAACAACAACAAAAACCTAGGAAAAAAAAAAGGAAACAAGGAAATGTTTTAAAGAAAACCTTGGCACCTTGGCAAACTCCTGGCATGGGATTCAAGGTGTGGTATCATGTCATGCATTTTAGAGACTTACAGATGGGAAAGGTTGGCTTTAGTTTGAACTATGAATGTTTTCATTAAGAGTTAATGTAGCCAGAAATATCCTTTTTTCTTTGCCCTCCAACACTAAACACCTCTTATATCCAAAGACCCTGGGCCTCAGAGATAGTCACATATAATCACAACAGACAGGAACTGACTCTGAGCAACTGTACTTACCTGGAACCCTGGAATTTGTAGGGGGGAGGATACAAAAGAGCCTGGCTAACTCTGTTGACAGGTCAAGTAGCATGCTTCTTGAGGGTGCACTAGTCTGTGCTCTCAGTTGCTGGAAGCATTCCTTTCTCATCCTTAGTAGCAGCACTCCTGTGACTGTTCTGGTAGACAGAGGGCCAAGTCAGCACAGCCCTATAAGAAGTCACCAGGATCCTGTGGAGTGACAGACTTGATGCATAGCAACACCTACTTTATAGTACCAAACCCCTCAGTCCTATGGCTCATAAGATTGTTCTTCCACAGCTTGGGGCAAAGTCCTAGAGTTTTCAACATACATGGGTCCAGAAGAAACACCCAAATTCAGGTCCCTACTTACTGCCAGGATCATTTCTGGGAGGTAGGAAGTACAAATTATTTTGGATGTCTGTGCGCTAAACCAAAATCTGTGTGAGCATGACTTAAGATACCCAATGTCGATGAACAAAAATCAGTTTTCAGAAAGAATATGAGAAAATCTGAAGCCTTAGTGGCCAAATGATGGAGTATCTACAGTACAACCACAAAAAGAAACCTGTTCTTACCCTGCCATTCCAGCCCTGGGGTTGACTTACAGAAGCATGTAGAAGAATCAGGAAAGCCAATTATTCCAGGAATAATAGCACCCACCTGTTTAATTCCTTCTATTTATTCCTTATTCATTTTTAGGGCTTATAGACCAGATCATTGATTCCCCATATTTCTACCACCCTGATCTGTTTTAAGACATTTATCATCCAATCATTCATCCTTATAAAGATATTCACACCTGAGCTGGGTGTGGGGGCTTAAGCCTATAATCCAAGCTACTCTGGAGTGTGAAGCAGGAGGATCACAAGTTTGAGGCCAGCCTCAGCAATCCTGTCTCAAAAGAACAATTTTAAAAGTGCTGGGAATGTACCTCAAAGGCAGATGCCCTGGGTTTAATCCCCAGTACCACACATACAAAAGATATTAATAGTTGAAACACAGAGCTCTGTGCACCAACAAAACAAGCAAGTCCCCCCTCAGAAAGAGTTGCAGACCCCAGCCAAGAGGTCTACAGAGACATACAAATCCCAGGAAGGATGGTACCTCATGCAGATAGACACAAAAGACATGACCCCAGACTATAACCTTCACTCCAGAAGTAGAAACATCCTCCAGCACATGCTAATTTTCCTTATAGGAAAGTAGGCATCTTATAAATAGAGAATCAGAAGAAAACATAACCAGTATCAACAAGGATGAGCAAATGTTGAACAGTAATACACGGGGAAGGATGTTAAATAACTCTGGACTCCAGAGAGGAGAGAGAAGTCAAGAGGACACTTTTGGGAAAATATTATCACCCTGAAGCAGGGTAAATTGGGCTGAGACTTTGTGTTACAGGAAGAGCCTAGTATTGGGAAGGCATTTCTCTCTGAAGCTGGTAAGAAACTTGTAAGCACAAAGGTGTCATTTCTAGAGGACTGAGTTAGGAAGAAATGCCCCAACACCAAGGAAAGTGCTTGTTACAAGTAAGGTGGCAGACCTAGCATCAGGATCTATAGGATTACAGTTTGGATACAATATGAAAAGATTAGATGAAGCCGGGTGTGGTGGCGCACGCTTGTAATCCCAGCATTCGGGAGGCTGAGACCGGAGGATCCGGGTTCGCAGCCAGCCTCAGCTACCTAGTGAGGTACTCTGCAACTTAGTGAGACTCGGTTTCAAAATAAAGAATACAAAATAGGGCTGAGGGTATAGCTCAGAGGTAGAGTGCCCCTGAGTTCAATCCCCAGTACCGAGAAAAAAAAAAAAAAAAAATTAGATGAAAGCTGGGCATGGTGGTGCATACTTGTAATTCCAGTAGTTGGGAGGCTGAGATAGGAGGATCACAGGTTTGAGGACAGCCTCTTCGAGTTGTGAGACTCACCAACCTAGTGAAACCCTGTTTCAAAATTAAAAAAAAAAAAACAGAAAATAGGGCTGAGGGTGTAGCTCAGAGGTAGGTGTCCTGTGTTCAATCCCCAGCACCACACACACA
>PVLC010046756.1:0-11322 GCA_004027655.1 Graphiurus murinus | reverse complement strand
AGAGGGAGGCAGCAGGGTGCCATGTGAATGTCCCTCCAGCCCCAGGTGTCTTGTTCCACAGAGAACATAGGCGCCTGATCACTGGCCAGTGCAGCTCCCAGTGCAGGCCGTCATGTGCTGTGCTCAGAGCAGAGCTAGACACGCCGTCTCAGTCTCTCCCAGCTGCTCCAATAAAATATCCACAGAAACTGACTTCTCAGAGTAAGGAGCGCTGAGCCTCCACCCACCAGAAACAGGTCACAGACCCAGGTACAAGTCAGGGCCCAAACCCAACTGAGGAAATCTCTTCCATTCCCCGGGGTATAGCCAGGACCATCCCTTAAACAGTGAGAAAGAAATCATTCTGTCTCACGGACACCTTTGCTAAGCAAGAAGCAGAGCTCTGTGCAGATGGGAGGAATGGGGACTTGACACTCCCCTTTTAGGAAGGCACTGTGCTGCACTCTGAGTCTGAACGGGGCCTGAGCACAGGAGAGCGTCCAAAGGCCCGCAAGAGGCTGGGCACAGGCTTCCCGTCAGCCTCTGCCACAGGCCTGTGGGTGAAGGCAGCAGTGTGTGCCATGGGGATGCACAGAGCCGGGACCCTTGGCAGGAGGACCTTGACCTATCCAGACTTTCCTCTGATACCTCCCCCAGGAGCCATGAGAGTCACAGAAGCAGCTGCAAACCCTCCGTGCAGGTCAGCCAGGGCCCAGACCTGACCCCCCCACAAAACTCCAGGACCCCAGTGTCCCAGCTGGTCTCCACCTGAGAGCTTCCCAGGGTCGTTGGGGAGCGGCCAGGGTGGGAGGAGGCAACCGGAATTCCTGCAGTTTGATAGACCGCAGGAGTTGAAGTGCCCTGCCTTGGAGTGAGAAGAGGGAGCTGTATGCCACATATCCAAGGGGGAGAGGTAATGAAATTAAAGAAATAAAAGAAAGTAGACAAGTGGGGAAGGAGAGGACTGTATCCTTAAATCTCAAGCTTCCATGATCACCCTCTCCTTCATCCTGCCTCCCAGCCTGAATTCTTAAAAGGCCTGTAAACCTCAGAGCACGGTCATTTCAGCTAATTGGTGCACATAGATCTTGTTACCTTATGGAATGTACTTTTAGACTGGTAAAATAAGTCTAGAGAAAGTATTGTTCAAGGCTACAGTCTAAGGGCCACCCATCAAGCAGATAACAGAAGCCTGAGATGCTGCGGAGAAGCAGACCAGCACTCTGCTGTGCCCTGCCCTGCAGGGAGCAAAGGAATCCAGCTCACCCTCACACGCTCACCCCGTCCCCAGCCCATCTCTCACCACCTATACAGTTTCCTGTAAAGAAGATCAAACCCAGCCGGGCGTGGTGGCGCACGTTTGTAATCCCAGCATTCGGGAGGCTGAAACCGGAGGATCCAGGTTCGCGGCCAGCCTCAGCTACCTAGTGAGGCCCTCCGAAACTTAGTGAGACTCAGTTTCAAAATAAAGAATACAAAATAGGGCTGGGGGTGTAGCTCAGAGGTAGAATGCCCCCAGGTTCCATCCCCAGTACCGCAAAAAAAAAAAAAAAAAAAAAAAAAAAAGAAGATCAATCCCCTCTCCCCCTCCCCAGCAGCTGTCTCTGCTTGGCTTCTCTGTCCATCTGTCTCTCCGGCTTTCAGTCCCTTCCTCCCTCTCCCCCTTCTCCTCATGAGAAGGCCCACCTTCTTTGAATGTGTATTTGTCTCCCCTTTAAGTAAATCCATTCACATCTCTACTTTTAGTCTTGGAGGTTCTTTTCCAGCCTGCACCTATGGTATGACACCAGGCCCTCTCTCCTCTCTCCCGGTGGCACTGTTCCCTGGGCCACACAGCTGTCCACTCAGACCCTGCACAATTACAGCCAAAGCACGGGGTGTTAGGGCTGGCCTGGCTCTGCAGCAAAGGCAGGACAGAGCTTGGGAGGGTCTTGGTGGCAGGCCCTTTCTCACCTGCCCCATCCAACCTCTTCCTAGTGAACCAACTCCACTCGTCCTCACCCCTGCCAGCAGTAGCTCCACCTCCTCCTGTGCCTATCCATGACCTTCAGGAGCCTCTCTTGCCTTCCTGTCAGTCATGTACACCCCTGCCATCCTCCTCCTGCCCCCTCCCACAAACCTCTGTGGCCAGATTAAGAGTCAGGAAAGGGAAGCCCAGCATTTCTCAGCCTATCTTTCAAACAGCATATGCAAACAATGAGCTCTGGACATTCGTTATCATTAAATAAGATTCAGTCGTGTAGAGTGTGAAGTCCCTTGTGATGGCTTTTCCAGACAGAGTTGCATTTGTACATTTGTGAAAATCAAATCGGAACAGAACTGTGACCACACAGTTAGCTATGCTCAGGGCCAGCTTCACAAAATGAAATAACAACTCCTGGAGCTCTCCTCCCCTGCTGGTAGGAATGCAAACTGGTGCAGCCACAGTGGATAACAGCCCGGAGCTCCCAGGGGACACAACGATTCCATCAGGAGGCACATACCCAAGAGGACTGAAGACATACGTCTGCACCAAATATTTTCCGGAGTGCGTATGGCTGCGTTACTCATATTTGTCAAAGGTACAAGGAATCAAAGTGTCTACCAACTGAAACAAAATGTAACTTAGTCATCACAGAGATATTCAGACCTAAAAATAAAGTACTGACACATTCTATAACATGGATAAACCTTGGAAACACTATGCTAATTTTATAAAGGCCACGCGAAAGGTTACATGTTGTATAATTTCATTCTTAGGAAATATCCACAATAGGGAAATTGAGAGGCAGAATGTCCAGGAGTAAGGGTCTGGTAATGGGCGGGGAGCATGAGGAGTGAAGACGGGGGATACCTAATGGGTCTGGGGTTATTTTTGAGGTCACATAAACACTTCCAAATGGGCTATAGCAATGATGGACATATCTATGAGTATACAAAAATTTCTGAATTGTAAACATTAAATTAGTGGTTTGTATGGTATGTGAGCTATATCTCGCTACAGATATGAAATGCAATAAATTAACGACAGGAAGAAGGAATGGAGTACTGATGCCCATTACAACATGGGCATCTTTGAAACATTATGCCACCTGAAAAATGGTATACTATTTCCATGAAATGTTCAGTGTGCTGGATAATTGTTTTTTTTTTTTTTTTCTTTTTGCAGTACGGGGATGGAACCAGGGGCATTCTATCTCTGAGCTACACCCCCAGCCCTATTTTGTATTCTTTATTTTGAAACAAGGGTCTCCTTAAAAAGTTTCGGAGAGCCTCACTAACTAGCTGAGGCTGGCCGCAAACCCAGATCCTCCAGTCTCAGCCTCCTAAGTACTGGGATTACAAGCATGCACCACCATGCTCGGCTTGCTGGGTAATTTTATGTGGGAATTTAGCTAAACTGTGGTGCCCGCTGTTTTTTCCAATAGCAGACTGAAAATGTTGCTGTGGTGATAATTCTCAGATGTGATTAACTTTAAAAGAGTGTACTTTTGAGTAGGCAGATCGCCCTCCTGAATGTGGGTGGACCTCATCCCATCAGGCAAATGTCTCACAAGTAACAGCTGAGGGTCCCCAAAGTAGAAAGAACTCCCCTCAGAACACTGCAACACAGACACACACCCCACCCAAGTTTCCAGCCTGTCACTTGCAGAATTTGGCCTCAAGGGTGCAGTATCAATTCTTACCTGAATTCCAGCACACTGGCCCACCCCACAGAATTCTAACTTGCCAGAACCCACCATCCCATGACCCAATTCCTTAAGATAAATCTCTCTCTGCCTCCCTCTACTCACACACATATGCATGCATATCTACAATTCCTGAATGTAGCAGACCCCACAGACAGACCCACACCAAACCAACAACAGCTCCACGTCTGGTGGCAGCACCTGGAGAGACACTGTGTTGCTTCCACAAAGTGCCCGTGGACAGACACCTCCAGTTCCTGCAGAAGCGGTGTGACCCCCACGGGGCACTGAACACAGGCAGGGAAGTCAGGCCCTGATGATCCAGGGGCCACTCATTGCCAGGCACCTCCTGGCTTCCTTCACAGCCTGACCTGAGAACTGGAAAGGAAGCACACGGTCTTCAGGGGCCCTTGGTACCCACAGTCCGAGCAGAGTTGGGACCTGTGTATTAGCCTACACGTAGTTTAACCCTGTAACACTTTGCATTTTGATTAAAACACCGAGTATGCTAAAGTAGCAAGATGATTTTTGACAAACTGGCATAATGAATATTTAGCTCACAGTATCTAAAGGAGAAAAAGAAACTCAAAAATGAAACTAAAAAGGAACTCTTGAATGTGCAGTAAAGAGAAAAGAGCAGGTCTCCAGTAGAAACTCCACCTTGGGTGCATGAGTACATGCAGGGAGACAAATGCTCACCAACATTTCAACATTCAACAATCAAAATTTTTATTTCACTCTCACAGGAAGCCATAAAGGGGCCAACTGGAGGCCCAGCCGGCAGATCAGTGTCTCGGATTCACAAGCAAGCAACAAAAAACAAAAGTGAAAGCTGAATGCAATCTCCAAGGAGGGGGTTCCCCTGTCAGTGTACTGGTGATTACGATGGAGGCAAAGCTCAAGAAAAGTGCTGGCACCTCCAAATACTCAGACGAGTCTGTTAGAGTCTCCTCTATTGCAGCAGGCTCTAGGATGTCCTTTTCTACATTAGTGGGTCCTCCAGTATTGCAGCTCATACCACCACAACAGAAATAAAAATAGAAATGGTTAGGCTGGACAGCTTTGGGGGCTGCAGGAGGCTGCTGTTGAGTATACATAAATGTGCAGTTCCAAGTACAGTTCTTGAAAACCAGCATTTCACGAGTGTTAATGCCTGGGGGGGAAAAAAAAGTAGTGATGGAAACTGTTGATTTCACATTCTCTGGCTGTAAACACCGCAGCACACTCGACCATGACCAGCTCTATTCATACATTCTCCATTCCCCAATGTCCCAACTTAATGTTTCCTAGCATGCACGCTGGGGAGAATGTCCATTTTCCACAAGAGGATCTGGCTGGTCCATGAGCATCTTCTTCTACAGATATTTTCTATAAATGCTGCTATGTTTATGCCTGCCAGTGGCCCATCCCAAATGGTGTCTAGGTTCCTAACATGCAGCTATACAGATGCAATGCCGGTTCATTTATTTGTTCTAAGGATTGTAGAGCAATAGAAATTAAATGCAGACCAGCAAAGATGTCTTACTTAGGTCCCAGAGATCCCGCCGCTCTCTAACAGGACTGCGCACCTTGACATGGACTTCCCCGGATTCTCTGCAGCTGGTATGACCCCTCCCCACCCTTCTGCCTGCTGTTCCAACCTCCTGCAGCTACACTGAAATGCTGATGGGCCCTTACGCCAACCTCCTCAGCAGCACAGACTGCATGGCCCATTCCAGGCAGATTTCCAAAACTTATGGGGTCACCATCACTACAGGGCTCAGCCACCAGGCTCAGCCACCCAGACCTACCTGAGCAAAGCTCCTCCTGGTCCTCCTTCAGCAATCCCTGCATGCAGTACTTTGGCTCTCATTCCTATTTCTCTTCCCATGTAGACTACACAGTGATTACACCCATACTTTATTCTGGAACCTGATATAACTAATTTGTACATTCATAGCTCTGGGTTATTTCTCCCCTACGAAACCAGAAGAAACTTAGGACTAAGTACCAGTCAATTCTTTTATTTCCTCCTGCACAGAAGTATATTAAAATGTTTTTTTGTTGTTGTTGTTGGGTTTTTTTTTTTTTTTTTTTTTTTTTTTTGCGGTACTGGGGATTGAACTCAGGGGCATTCTACACCCCCAGCCCTATTTTTTATTCTTTATTTTGAGACAGGGTCTCACTAAGTTTTGGAGTGCCTCACTAGGTAGCTGAGGCTGGCCACGAAACCAGATCCTCCTGTCTCAGCCTCCCAAATGCTGGGATTACAAGCGTGTACCACCACCCCCAGCTTAATAAACAGCATTCAGCCCCCAAAACAGAGCTGGATGAAGATGCTTGAATTGCTCCTTCTGTTCCTCCATTCAGACACTACTTAAAGCAACCAAGTTAAGAAGAGTGTGTCTTCTCAGCTTATGCACTAGTTTTGTCTGATTTTTCAACTTCATGAAGAAGAAATCATCCAGTAGGTTTGTTAGTGTAGCTGGCTTCTTTGCTGTATACTGCCTTTATGAAATCATCACTATTGTCACTTGCTGTTTGTAGTACTGATACTAATAGGTGTATACTATTCCACTGATGAATGTACCACAATTTATTGTTGAGGAACAAGGAAGTTGTTTCTGATCTTTATCTACTCCAAACAGGCCTGCCCTAATTCTTCTACTCAATTAGAGGGAGCCTGGGTAAGTTTTTCATTATCTATGTACCTAGAGGTACAAAAGCTGAGACTCCTATTCACATATATACAGGTGTAGCAAATATAATTGGAGAGTTTGACAGCCTGGGTTGGACCATTTCTTCTCCAAAGGATTGTGTATATTTCACAACCTTGACAACTTGATGTTTGTTTTTCATATTGAGCCATTCCTTCAAGTGTTATCATGGTATGATTTAACTTGCCCTTTCCTCAAGAAGAATGACACTAAGCAACTTCTCTGAACTTAGGAACCCACTCAGCAAATTTGCAATTTCTGGAAATTTCTCCTGTAAGTCTTTGCTCCAAATATCTACTGGATGATCTGCTTTTAAAAAACATTGTATGTTATGAATGGGCAGGGACATGCTTTGAAGTGCTTTCTCCTCACTCACGGCTTGCACTGACTGTTTTATGAGTATCTGTCTAAAGCAGAGCTGTGAAACTTAATGGACTCCAAATTATCAGTGCATCTTATGTGACTCACATGGCATTCTTCAGTTTCTGAAGTCATTCCCTATGGAAATGACACAGGTATATTCTCCATGTTTGTCTCAAAGCTTTATTGGTTCAGAATTTACACTGAAATCTATAAGGCATCTGAAGATGCTTTGCTGCACGGTCCACACACGGTAAACAAACACTAACGTGCCCGCCACTACTTAATGCCCAAGGCCTCTTTTCCTGTTGCATTGTAGGGTTAGCAGTGTCACATGCAAAGCAACGGGATGGATGTGGTGGTTACGCTTCTGTGTCCTATCTGCCAATCTTCACACAAATAGCACACTCTCCTCATCAGTGAAACTATGTAAGTATCCTTGAGAGTTCAAAGCACAAGTCTTCCTGCTTTCTTCTTCCCACTTATGATTGCATTGGCTATACCTCACCCTTTAGATTGCAGCAAATATTCAGAATCAACTTCACACACACATACACACACAGAGACCTCTCTCTCTCTCTCTGAAACACACACACACACACACACACACACACACAGTTAGTTTCTCACCCTGTGGAGACTCTAATTGGGATTAGTTTGTACGTTGAGCAGATCCTAGGTCTTCCTTCTACTGGGTCTCTGAACCCATACACAGAGCACCCTGCCAGGCTACTGAGTCTCATTCCACCATTGCTTTTCTTGTTGTCATGTGGAAATATTCCACATACATAGTTAGCTATCTGTCCAACTGACTTTGTGGTAGTTTTGAAAATGGCATTTCATAATCTTTTTCTATTTGTTTCTTGCTATACAGGAAAATTAGTTCTTTAAAATTGACTTTTTCCAAATGCAGTGGCATATACCTGTAATCCCAGTGAATCAGCAGGCTAAAGCAGAAGGATTACAAGTTCAAGGCCAGCCTTGGCAACTTAGGGAGACCCTGTCTCAAAAGAGAAATGACTTTTTGGCATTGCTCAGTTAAACGGTGCCCTTGGGTTCAGTTCCTGGTACTTCAAAAAAAATTTTTTTTTAACTTTAACTTTTTGATACTTATCATGTATCCACTATCATGTATCCACTACATTAGTGTTCCTGCTAAAGTCACTTCATATTGGAAGGGTTTGTTGTCTTTGGTGACTGGCAGCAAGTTAGTTTCTTTTATTCCAATCCCAGGGCATTTTAATTCTCCCTCAGGACAAACTGAACTGAGAGTTACAGTTTTATTGAGAGCAGAGGAGGTGATAGGACGCAACTTATTTCCTATTTTCCCTCTTCAAGGCAATAATACTTCAAACATTGTCTCAAACTGTCATTTGTCATGAAATGTCCTTTCCGTTCCATTTCCCACTGGTATTTTTTTTTTTTTAATTTGGGAAAGGTGCTGTATTTTATAAAGTAGTTTCAGCACGACATGTTGTTTAGAAGTTATGAGGAGAGGTGTTTTATAACAACTCTATAATTGCACATTTCCAAACCTCTCTCAAGTTTCATTCTGTACTTACATTCATGCTATGATATCTGGTGTGAACACATTGAGGTTGTGTGACATCTCTGATCCCTGCATCTCCATAAAGTATTGCTGTTCACAAGAGTAAAGCTCTAGCCTTAATATTTATTTTCCCTACATGTATGTGTAAGTGTTCTTTTAACAGCAGTGAAGAAGTATACTGTTTTCTGTATTTCATTTCCAAACTTATAGTGTTCTTATTTTAAATTTTACTCCCAATGGTAACACTTATAAAACTATAGTACAATATCCCAAGGAAGGTAATGACGTGGTTAAAAGTCAGGATAGAGAACAATGTCACCACCACAGTGTCCCTCTTATGGACACACTCATCTTTTTTACACCCCACTCCCCTGTCCTTATTGTCTTAACAAAACAAATATCAGCTGGTGTCCATGTCTGCAAATTTGTGATTTCTATCATGTTATATGAATAGAATTGTGCTATATAACCCTGAACATTTTACTTCTTTCGCTAGGCACATATCCCTGGAGATTCATTCATTTCAGCTGTGCATACATAATTTGTTGCTGGTGAGTGCAGAGCAGTAACCTGTGGTGTGGATATACCAAGGTGAGTTTAATATTTACCAATTAGAGAACATCTGGAATGTTTCCAATTCAGGGTCTGACTAAGAAAGCAACTATGAACACCCATGTACGGTTTCTTTACGGGACATGAGGTTTTTGTTCTCAAGAAACGTACAGGACTGTAATTTGGCAATGTTTGGCAGTTGTACTGTAACTTCTTAAAGATACTGCTATGGTACTTTCCATATTGGCAACATCATTTTTCACCCCCACCAGGTCGTCTCAATGATCTGATTTCTCTGCCTCCATGCCAGCCTTTGTGAGGTCACTCCTTTTTACTTTGACCATCCTGATTGTTGATATCTAACTGTGGTTTTAATTTCAACTGTCCTAATGGCTAAAGATGTTAACAATTTCTTCATGTGCTTATTTCCCATCTGAGAATCCAGTTGTCAAATGTCTCCTCATGTCTTTCACATGCTTTCTAATGAAATTTAGTGCACATTGACTCTGCAATTTTAGAGTTCATCATGAATCCAAGGCATTAAATCTTTTAGAGATGTGATTAGAAAAATATTCTCTCAGTCTGCATTTTGTCTTCCCATCCCTTCACAAGATCATTTATTAAGTCATATGCTTTGTTTCATTTGCCAGTGTCATCGTGTTTTCATGAGCCATGCTTTGGTATCAAGCCCGAGACTCTTTGGCAAACCAGACATGGCAAAGATTTCCTGTGATGTGTTTTCTTCAAAATGCTGTAGCTTTTGTACTGAAGCCCAGGATCCACTGTGGAACCACCCTGAGGGGTTAAGCCCCACCTGCTGCTTGGACTTTGCTAGTTGAAAACTCCCTGCACATAACAAGGAATCAATTGGAGATCAGAAAAAAAAAAAATCACCCAAGCTTCACTGACATGTGTATGCACAGAGATCTTAAGGTCCAGCAAATGTCATACCCCTGGAGACATTTTCAGCGTGTACATGCCTTCGGCCCCACCTCCCCAACAGCTAGCTCTTCAAGCTGACGCACACTGCCCTGTCATGAAGGGCAAGCCCTGTGGACATGTTTTCAGGTAAGGAGAGAACACAAGAAGGACAATAAGCTTGGGGACAGGAGAGAAAACATTAGCCCCATTCTCCAATGTTTCTGAGATATGGTAGTGTCTCATGACCATGAGGGAAGACAGGGATCTTTGTCTCCAAAGGACAAAGAGATACTTACGAATTGCAATTGTCATACAGCGCCTGGTTTCATATGGGCATTCTATAATGTTGTCACATGAGAAGCTGTTGTAGATTGTACAGTAGTAGCATTTCAAATTATAGGTCCCTAAGGAAGGAGAAGTAGGCATTGGGCTGCTGCTCCAAAGAGCCCAGTGTGCTCCTAAATTCCCCTGGATATGGTCTCTCCAGTCTGTCCCAGATGGGAAGGTGTCACCTCCAGACTCCACCTCAGTTCTCCAGGTCAGCTGCTCTTTGAGGGGTACCCTCCTTCCTCCACACCCTCTCCCTGCTCATGAACACATTCAGAATTGAACTTCAGCATCCCCAGGTACACTGACAATGCACAGCCCACAGAGCTAAGAGGACCCAAATTCCAGCCAAGCCTTCCTGTGACCTTGGTCAACTCTAGTGAATTCACAGCCCTTCTAAGACAATGAGGGGGATCATACTTACAAGGAGAAGCAGCACGAACTCTGGTGTTATTGGTTTCCACCAGTGGGAGCCCCACAGCAAAGAGTAAGGCCAAGTATAGCATCATTTCCCACAGGAGCTGTGAGGGACCTGCAGGCAAGGAGAGTCACATCCTGTGAGTGAAGACAGGGATCCTTGCTCCAAATTCATGCCCAGTAATCAGTCACCAAAGGTGTATTCCTACCCTACGGACATCAGGGACCTTCCTCCACAGAGAAAATGGAATCTGTCAAAAGAATCAGACATTCCAGAACAGAGAAACATACTATTTGAAATTCTAAAATTCACCTGGATGGCTAGTATGTAGAAAATATCCAAACTGCTTTCTACAGTGAGAGAACAAAAGGGTGAATGGAACCTGGATGAGGAGATGCACAGATGAGACACAAACCCATGAGATACACGTGTTTGGAACTCCACAAACTGAAGAGGGACACATGGAAAGAACAAATATGTGAAGAGTCATTGGGAGAGAAGTGTCCGAATACCAAAGAGAGACAACACCACCCCACACACTTAAAACATTTGGCAAATACCTAAAGCAGCAGTCCAAGCAAAACCAATCTGAGACACATCAGAGATGAACCACCAAAAGCAAACTGAAAATGGGAAAACCTGGGAGGCACACGCAAGAGGAACCCAAGCCACAGTATCTTAACTAGCAACAATCCAAGCGATGGTCAACCTCCCAGCACCAAGTGCAGCAAAGAGAAAAACAAAACATCGGTAGCTCCCAAACAAGGAAGAAAGAGGAAGTGATACAAGCATTCTGTTCTCTGGAAGTGAAAACATACTTCAAAGGTGAAGCCAGAGGAAGATGACTTCAGA
>PVLC010046755.1:0-11322 GCA_004027655.1 Graphiurus murinus | reverse complement strand
AAAAAAAAAAAAAAAAAACAAAAAAAAACAAGCTGAAAAGCCTGGGGGTGGGGGACAAAAGGGTTACTCACAGCTGCATGGACTCCCTGAAATGCATTTCCCAGTTTGGAGACTAGAGGACAATAATGCCTTCCATCCATGGAGGTGTATGTGTGTGTGTGTGTGTATGTGTGTGTGTGTGTGTGTGTGTGTGTGTGCGCACGCACACATGTGCACACGCAGGCATGTACTTACAAACCTGCAAATAGTAAAGCTATGCATAGGTATTATTTATCAGTAATCAGGTGTTAAGAAATATTGGCTTTTTTGGGATTCCCAGAAAACTTGGACGCTTTTGATTGGAAAAGCTTCCTTTTTATATAAATCTGATATTAAAAATACATGTTGGTGATTCTAGGCTTCATCAAACAGTTTAGATTCTCACTGTATGTTCTACATTTTGAGATCTAGCATTTTAACTAACAACAACAACAACAAAAAATCCAAAGCTGAACACAAATTATGGAGAGATTAAGCAAGGAAAAAATTGCAAAACAATGAAACAGAATAGGTCTTCATTTGCCTGCTAGCAAATGAGACTGAGGCTTTCTGGCACCTGCTATGAGGTGTACCAGCCCACGGCAGGGACTTAAAGCCTAGGAGTAGGTGTTAATTTGAGCAATGCTGTTTTCCATAAACATAGAATTAACTTCTCCTGTGGAGCTTTCCTGCTTCACACTGGTCACAGAATTCAAAAGAAACAAGAACTTCACCATACATCCAGAAATCAAGTGCACAAGGAACTTAAGGTCGGTGTGGTAAAGGGATCACCAGCAGCCAAACCAGGCCTGTCTTTCTGTTTGTTTGTTTGTTCCAACATGACTACTTTCCTAGAAAACATTGTTTCCGTCCTCATCATGACAGAGTCTGTGGTTGGAACTTCTGCTAATGTCTTCATAGTCGTGGTGAACTGCATTGGCTGGGTCAGGAGACAAAAGCCCTCCTCAGCCGACCGGATTCTCACCGCTCTGGCCGTCTCCAGAATTGGTTTGCTATGGGTAGTAGTAATAAATTCGTATATATGTATATTTAATCCAGATGTGGATGGAAGACAAATGAGATTAACTCTTCTTATTGTCTGGGGGGTCACCCACCATTTTAGCACCTGGCTGGCTACTGGCCTCAGCATATTTTATTTGCTCAAAATAGCCAACTTCTCCAGCCTTCTTTTTCTTCACCTAAAGAGAAGAGAGAAGAGCGTCTTCCTGGTGGTCCTGTTGGTGATGATGGTGTTTTTGCTGTGTAATGTTGCAACAGTAATCATATTTGAGACAACCGGAGTAAATACCTACGCAGGCAACGTGACCTGGAAGATCAAGCTGAGGGGCACTGTCAACCTTACGAATCTGACCATGTTCGCGGTAGTGAACTTCATACCCTTTTTTCTTTCCCTCATCTGTGTTCTGCTGCTCACCTACTCTCTGTGCAGACATCTCAGGAGGATGCAGTCCCACGGCAAAGGATCCCAAGACCCCAGCACCAAGGTCCACGCGAGGGCGCTGCAAACCCTGCTCTCCTTTCTCTTGTTATTCGCGGTGTACTCTGTGTCTTTGATCGTATCAGGATGGAGTTCTCACGGGCTGCCGAATAAATGGCTCGTCTTGCTGTGCCAGGCCGCTGGAATCCTCTATCCTGCAGGTCATTCATGTGTCCTGATTTGGGGAAACAAGAAGCTGAAGCAGGCCTTGCTGTGTCTTCTGTGGCAGGCGAGGTGCTGGCTGAAACAAGGGAAGCCTTCGAGCCCACGGCTGAGCAGCGCTGAAGAGTGACTTCTAGCAAGTTCCAAACTGATGGAGTCTGCCACGTTTTATACTTCTTAACGCTTTTTCTATAGTGTATGTATGGGAGTAATTTCTAAAGATATTCCTATAAAGTCTTTTACCTATGCTTTTAAAATAAAAAGATAGATGAGTTTGTATGTGTGTATGAAAACCAAGAATGATTGTCCATAAAATACTCATTTTTTGCAAATAATATAATTACATAAAATGTAGAAGAGAAATTTTAGAATTATGAAGCTATGTGTGTTTTACAAACATTCTATTTTATACTCCATCTGAAGTATTTATGATTTATATTTATGCATTATGTAGAACTGTCAGGTTATCTCAGGAAATCATTATTTTCCATTGTACTTTATGTACAATGGATTATTATTATTACTATATTTAATCTCTAATTTTTTTGTTTTTTGTTTTGCAGTACTGAGGATTGAACTCAGGGGCATTCTACCTCTGAGCTACACCCCCAGTCCTATTTTTTTAGTCTTTATTTTGAAACAGGGTCTCACTAAGTTGTGGAGGGCCTCACTAAGTAGCTGAGGCTGGCTGTGAACCTAGGTCCTCCGGTCTCAGCCTCCCAAGTACGGGGATTACAAGCGTGTGCCACCATGCCTGGCTTGAGATCTGATTTTAAATATTTCAGTTTTTTTCCCCTAATCTACCTATGAGCTCTTAAATTTCCAAAATTTTCCTTTTCCTTTTTTTTTTGACCAGGTGTGATGGTGCATACCTATAATCTGAGTACTTGGGAGGCTGAGACAGGAGGATCACAGGTTCGAGGCTAGCCTCAGCTACTTAGTGAGACCTTGTTTCAAAGTAAAAAATAAAAAGAGCTGGTGGTTCAGAGGTAGAATGTCATGGGGTTCAATCCCGAGCATACACACATACAGTTTTTTGAACTTAACATATGATGACTCTCTAACTTTCCCTATTTTTTTTTTAACTAGGAATTGAACCCATGGGCATTCTACTTCCAAGCTATGCCCCCAGCCCTTTTTATTTTGAAACAGGGTCTTGCTAAGTAACTGAGGATTTCACTAAGTTGTTGTGGCTGGCCTCGAAACTAAGATCCCTCTGTCTCAGCCTCCTAAGTACTGGGATTACAGGTGTGTGCCATGATGCCTGCCTACTTTCCCTATTTTAAAAATATGCTCACCTGCCAGGTGAGGTGGCGCACGCCTATAATTCCAGTACTTGGGAGGCTGAGATAGGAGGATTGCAGGTTTGAGGCCAGCCTCAGAAACTTAGCAAGACCCTGCTTCAAAACTAAAAGGGATGGAGGCATGGCTCAGATGTAGAACACTTCTGGGTTCAACCCCAGTGCCAAAACAACAACAACAAAGCAAAAAACAAAAGCCGTCATTTTTAGCCGGGCATGGTGGCACACACTTGTAATCCTGGCACTTGGGAGGCTGAGACAGGAGGATTGCAGGTTCAAAGTCAGCCTTGGCAATTTAGCGAGGCTCTCAGCATCCTAATGAGATCCTGTTTCCAAATAAGATATAAAATCAAGCTGGGGGTGTAGCTTGGAGGTAGAATACCTCTTGGTTCCATTCCCAGCGCCCCCCCCCCAAAATTTTCACTATGAAACTGTCATGCAAAATTCAATGACTTTTTTGCAACCATTAAAATAGCATCTGTGAGATTCCTATTATAATTATAGGGAAGTTCTTGAAGTCCTGGTTCAGTACAATGTGTAAAATATGGAAAGGAGAGAATTCATGTTGACATCATCATCATTTCTGGCAACTATTATAAGAAGAAAATATATAACCTTGTATAATAACTGAATTCCACATGAGTATATCAGTTCTGGGTATTATGAATTTTTTTTTTTTTTTGGTCCTGGGGATTTGAACCCAGGGTCATTCTACCTCTGAGCTACATCCCAACCCCTTCTTATTTTTTGTTTTGAAACAGGGTCTTGCTATGTTGATGAGAATCTCACTACTTGCTGAGGCTGTCCTTGAACCTTTGATCCTCCTGTCTCAGCCTCCCAAGTACCAGGATTACAAGTGTGCGCCACCACATCTGGCTATTGAAATTTCAGCATTATTATTTAAAACTCAAGACAGATAATCTCCACAGCTGATTTCTTTATTTGCGCTTGTCATTCATTATAAGCACCAAGACATTATAAATACCAGTGACACTGAGATCACATTGTCTCATTTGCTGTTTATTCCCAGCATGTAAAGACAGCCTATAGAAGAGTTACTCAAATTGATGTTTTACTGGACAAATAAATGGATGGATGAAATATGTGAGGGTTGGTAAGCCCACAGTAATAAAACCCATCACCAACTCTGCAGGTCGCATGGAGCTCCTAGTTCTGGCGTCAGGTTGAGGTCACAGGCTTATCCAAATGGACCCATTTCTCAGAGCAAAAGACTGGCTATTCCACAATTCAAGATGGTGTGTCACGAGACTGTAGCCCCGTGCAACTCTGTCAGGAGTGTGGAGACAAGTTGGGATGCCAAAATTAGACGACACCTAATAGTTCAGGGGTTTTAAAAAAGCATAGAAACTGGATGTGGTGTGGGATTACATGCCTGTAATCTCAGTACTTGGGAGACTGAGACAGGAGGATGGGAGGTTTGAGGCCAGCCTCAGTAATTTAGAGAGGCTCTCAGCAGCTTAGTGAGAGCCTGTTTCAAAATTAAAAGAAAGGGCCAGGGGTATAGCTTAGAGGTACAACACCTTAGATTTAGTCCCTAGCACACACACGTGTGCATACACACACACACACACACACACACACACGCACACACACACACACACACAAGCACATAAAAGATTCTGGTGAATTTGCATGTGTATTTTTCTACTGTGAATCACATATTATGATGGTGATATTTTCTATTTGTCTATTTTACAAACAAAAAATGGCATTTGATTTTCACACTAATTAGTAATCAGCCTCTCTGCCTCTCCCTCCTTCCTTCCTCCCTCTCTCCTTTCTTTTGTCTTTTCCTTCTGGTAGGGGTCAAACCCAGGGCCTCTCATGATAGGTAAGGACTCTACCACTGACCTATAGCCCCGACCCAGCCCGCTTCCTTTCTAAAATATTATTTTTACATGCTTATAGTAATCTTCCTAAATATACTTTTTTATTGCCAAAAAGTGAACAAATAAAAATTATATAATTTAGTGAATATCTTAGCTTGGGATTTCTAAAACCAGATCCAAAGTCAGAGATTCATATTTGAGTGGGAGTCAGATTCTGAGTAGAAATCAGGAAGACACTTGGAAACTGAGCCAAGAGAAAGCACACTGGGAAATGATTTATGATTTTTTTTTTTTTGGTACTGGGGATTGAACCCAGGGACATTCTACCTCCAAGCTACACCCCCAGTCCTATTTTTTGTTCTTTATTTTGAAACAGGATCTCACCAAGTTGCACAGGGCCTCACTAAGCAGCTGAGGCTGGCTGTGAACCTGGGATCCTCCTGTCTCAGCCTCCCAAGTACTGGGATTCTGCTGGTGGCTGCCTTACAGTGAGCAGAAAGAATCACGGTGTCCAGCACGTGTGGGCACCCGAGGCTCAGCACTTTTCCAAGAGGGTGGAAGGGGAGCCAGATTGGCCACAAGTCCCTTGAAGAGAGAAGAAGTGGTAGTCCCTCTTCTCAACTCTCTTCTGTCTTCTATGGCCCATTGGCCCTGGTTTACCCCAAGCGGAATCCACATCTCTGCTTTTTTTTTTTTTTTCCATTACATTCCTGAGTCCTTGGCCGCTGTGGACAAAGTCAGATCTCATGCCCACAGCATGGTATTCTTTGTAGCGCAGTATAGAAAGATAATCTGGATCACAGGAGATGCTCAGCAAGAGAGTGGAGGATCCTCAGCGTATCTGAGTCCAAATATACATGTCCGTGCCCAACACAGTGCACCCCGTGAGCCTCCCGGTGCCCTCATGCCCTGCAGCAGCGACTGGCTTTGTGAGTGTGTGACCCGTGCAACCTGTCATGGAGGGCCTCGTGCTTAGAGGCAACTAATGCTTATTTTAATGTCCTGCCAGTGCCGCGTTGGTTCTCAGACACAGCCCCCTTCTGCCAAAAAAGCCGATGGCCCTGGGCTAACTCCGCAGGACTTGGGTCACATCAGAGATGTGCTCAGTGTACTGGCCACTACAAGCGCCTCTGTCAGATGTGGTCCATCAGACCATCTGGCACATGAGCAGAGCTCGGGCGACACCAGTGCAGGCTGCGCTGCTCCCTCTTGCTCTGGGGTCCGAGGCCGTCAGAAAATTCCATAAATAGCTCAGCGAGATGTCCTTGAACGTGCCATGTGTTGGTTTCAAAGCAGGACAAACACGGTGACATCTTTGTTTGTGGCAGGAGAAGTAAGATAGCACAACGTGCCATGGACACAGAAAGGATGTTTGCACACGCAGATCAGACCCCAGGACCCCTGACACACCATTGATGGCAGAGGCCCCCGCATCCTCTCGGGTTCATCTCTCTTTGTAACCTTTTCCTCGTTTGTAACGTTATGACACTTTACAGCATTTCAGGAATTTGCCACTTTCCGCTTATGGGTACCAATTTATATGATGCCATTCATATGGCGTATTTAACCAGCACAATGTTTGAAAGATGTTAATGAAACTAAGAGCAGAAGTGGTAGAGACCTGACATACAACTGTGAAGTGTGCTGCAGTTCTTTACATACAAATGTTAGATTGTTTGATTTTCCCCAGTGATGGCTGTCGATGGAAAACCATTCACCAAACCAAGAGCTGGAAACGAAGTGCCAGAGGCGGTAACATAATCTGGCAGGGCATAATTCGGTCAAATTCATTCCCTGCATTGACTTTCCTTGAAAGAAAACGATAGTTATGAGCCTGGCGTGGTGGCGCATGGACTGTCCTTAGGAGTCCTTGGGAGGCTGGGAAAGGTGGATCGCAGGTTTGAGGACAGCTTCAGCAAGGAGTGAGACTCTTGTTAACCTAGTGAGACCCTGTTTCAAAATGAAAATAAAATAGGGCTGGGGGTGTAGTTTGGAGGTAGACTGCCCCAAGGTTCAATCCCCAGTTCATATACATATACATGTACATATACATATTCATATTCATACAATACTATATATAATTCATACGCAGGGGATTATGATTACATACATAAGGATGTAAGTAGAGAAACACACAGTTGGAATTTGGGTTAGCGAAACCCATTTTGATTACATACATTTGGTGCAGCCAGTATATAAAACTTTTCATGCATTAGAAAGTTAGCACAGAATGTATAAGCTTCTAAATACACCCAAGTATAATATTAATACAAATACATGAATCAGGCCCTCCTTTAGAGAACTGCCTTGCTGCTTTGCTTTCTGGATCAAACGTGTTGGAGTCTCCCTTGGTGCCCCCCTCCCCTCCTCCCAGGAGCGGCTGCTCAGGTGGAATCCTGGACTGTTCCCCCTCCCGAGTGAAGGCTGCAGTGTTGGGGTCCCTGGCAGAGCTGCTCAGGGGTGAGTGCGGCCCTGGTGGGACCCGGCTCTGTCTCCTCTGAACGTCCCTGAGCTCCAGCCGCAGCGCCCCTCTGCACAGCCCCACCCAGAGTGCTCTGCGTCTCTCCTGGTCTTCTTTCTCCTCCTCTGGGTCCCAGGGGAGCAGCCCGGCCAGCGGAGCCTCCTGCCCTCAGGGGTGGAATGCTTGTGCTTCTGTTCCTAGGGGTTTCTCTAAGTGCATTCTCATGCTGGATGAGTGTGCCTTCTCCATGTGTCCCTCCCCTCAATGCGGGGCACTTGTGAGTGCTTTCATTTCTTTGCTTAGGATTGTTTTGGGGCGCTGAGGCTGGGTCTACCCTTCACAGTGTGTATGCTCAGGTCTCTCTCTGTCAGCTCTCAAACATGTTTCTCTGCTGTCTTTGGTAGAAGTTCTTGAAATTATTCAAAAGGTCCTTTGATTATCTTTCAGCTATTCAAGAACATCTGTATCATATCACTCACCCCAGCCTGCCCAGGCAGCCCGTCCTCCTCCATCTTCCTGGGTGTCTGCAGTGAGGGTCGTGTCGGGATGCTGGTGGGTGATGAGGCAGGTGGGTAACATCTAAGGGTCTCTGGTGCTGATGGAGGAAGGGTCCCTCCTGGATGAGGGGGAGGGAGGGAGAGAGGAGAATTCTTCTGCATGGGTGAGTTCCTTCCCCTCAGTGACTGCTTCATAGAAATGGGTTTCCACCTGTTTTCACATGCACAGAAAAATATTGCAAAGTTTACAAAATATTAATTAACCTGGAAGCAGGTTAACATTATTTATTCCAAAGTTTACAGAATATTAGCATTTATTCTTTTAATAAATGCTCTACTAAGCATGGGGTAGATGTACGTTGAATGTTGAGTCAGTGAAGAACCCTACTTATTGGAGTGGAAGGAGCAGGGGATTTGGATTCAAACACATGTGTCTTTATGAGTGTGTTTGTGTATGTGCATAGCCAGGCACTTGTAAAAAGAAAAAGGATAAATACTATTCTCAGTACCCAGCATTGCAGGAACAATGGGCTCCATGCATGGAAAACTCTGATTCTTTTTGAAGAACTTCGGAAAATATCTGCATGGGATCCTGTATCTGCGTAACTTTGACACATTTTACAAAAATTTTCAGGGCTTAGGAAGTCCCACATTCAAGTTCAATACTTGTTGCTGGCTCTCTGTGTTAAAACTTTGAGATCTCACCTGCTCAGAATTCACCTTGCCCACCTAAAATATGCAGCGAAGGCAAAAGCAGAAAAGCAATGCAAGCACACCTACTTCTGTTTGCGTGTTGGCCAGCGGGAAGACAGTGTTTGCTTTACCGTCAACCGGGAAACCTCCAGGTCATCTCCAGGTACATATCTCAGTGTAGCTCAGCGCAGCCATCTGCAGACAAGCCACACTTTCATGGAGATAGCTACGAATCCTGGCATTAGAGAACTTTGATGTCTGCTTGTTTGAGGTTGTACGCCTGAGTGCTAAGAAGTGTGTTATGAACATTCGTGAATCAATTAATGATAAGACACACATAGCATTTTATTACATTATATTTTATTTTTTTTTTGCAGAACTGGGTGTTGAACCCAGGAGCATTCTTCCTCTGAGCTACACCCCCAGCCCTATTTTATTTTGAAACAGGGTCTCACTAAGTTGCGGAGGGCCTCACTAAGTAGCTGAGGCTGGCCGTGAACCTGGATCCTCTGGTCTCAGCCTTCCAAGTATTGGGATGACATGGGTGTGCCACCACGCCAGGCTCATACACAGCATTTTAGATGACCATGTGAGGAAATCTTCATCAGTGATCCAAGACTTGCATGTATTCTCTTACCAACAATGGGTGGTAACATACAAAGTATGTTTCCAGTCTTCTTAAGTGTGGCGCCCATAACTAGATGTCTAGGGAATGGATTCATCGCACTGGCGAACGATGTGGTCAGGAGAAGGAAGATATCACTCATCGATCAAATCCTCACCGCCCTGGCCATCTCCAGAATGGGTGCCCTCTGGTCAGTAGTCCTAAGTCGCTTTCTACCTGAGTTTGACCTGGGTTTGCTAAGCATTTTCTGAACCGTGACCCATCATTTTAACCTCTGGCTTTCTGTAAACCTCAGCATCTTTTATTTTTTGAAGAAAGCCAAATTTTCAAACTCAATTTTTGTCTACCTGAAGTGGAGAGTTTAAAAGGTAGTCTCATGGGTATTGCATTGAATCTGTAGATCACTTTTGGGAGGATGGCCATTTTGATGATATTTATTCTGCCTATCTAAGAGCATGGTAGAGTTTTTCCATCTTCTAAGGTCTTCATCGATTTCTTTTTTCAACCTTTTATAGATTTCCTTATAGTGGTCTTTTACCTCTTTGGTTAGGTTTATCCCTAAGTATTTTATTTTTTTTCGGTGCTATTGTGAGTGGAATTGTTTTCTGGATTTCTTTTTTCAGTGGATTTATGGTTGGCATACAGGAAAGCCTCTGATTTTTAAAGATTGGTTTTGTATCCAGATACTTTGCTGAATTTGTTGATCAGTTCTATAAGTTTTTTGGCTGGCTTTGTTGGGTCTTTTAAGTATAGTATCATGTCATCTGCAAAAAGGGATAGTTTTAGTTCTTCTTTCCTTATTTTTACCCCCTTTGATTTCCTTCTCTTGCCTTATTGCCCTGGCTAGAGTCTCAAGTACTATGTTGAACAGAAGAAGTGATAGTGGACATCCTTGTCTTGTTCCTGTTTTTAGTGAGAACTCTTACAGTTTTTCTCCATTTAATATAATGTTGGCTTTGAGCCTATTGTATATTGCCTCTATGATGTTGAGGTATGTTTCTTCTATTCCGAATCTCTGCAGTGCTTTTAGCATGAATGGGTGTTGGGTCTTGTCAAATGCTTTTTCAGCATCAGTTGAGATGATCATGTGATTTTTGTCTTTGCTGCTGTTTATGTGGTGAATTACATGGATTGTTTTTCGT
The DNA here is from genome assembly GCA_004027655.1 of Graphiurus murinus. Taxonomy (NCBI): domain Eukaryota; kingdom Metazoa; phylum Chordata; class Mammalia; order Rodentia; family Gliridae; genus Graphiurus; species Graphiurus murinus. The sequence continues at coordinate 1,075 of PVLC010046755.1, read as the reverse complement.
ATGTTGAACCAGCCTTGCATCCCTGGGATGAACCCGACTTGGTCATGGTGTATAATTTTCTTTTTTTTTAAATTTTTTATTGTAGTAATTTGTGCAATATAGCATACATCTTTGTTAAGTACGAGTTGTTAACAACATATTTGCACACAATTCTCATTTGACCCCTTCCCAAATCCCCCCCCCCAATCCCCTTCCCCTCCCTCCCCCTCAGGTTCACTTCGGTGAGTGACCTTGATATGATTTTCTTGATGTGGTTTTGAATGCGCATTACTAGTATTTTGTTTAGCAGTTTTGCATCTAGGTTCATCAGTGATATAGGCCTATAGTTTTCTTTTCTTGAGCTGTCTTTATTTTGCTTTGGTATTAATGTGATGTTGGCTTCATAGAATGTGTTTGGGAGGGTCCCGTTTCTTTCTATCAAGGTCACTTTTCACAGACATAGAAAAATCAGTCCTTAAATTCATTTGGCACAACAAAAAGCCCAGAATAGCCAAAGTAGATCTTAGCAACAAGAACCATGCAGGAGGTATCACAATACCTGACTTCAAACTTTACTACAAAGCCACAGTAATAAAAACAGCATGGTATTAGCACAGAAACAGACACACAGACCAATGGAGCAGAATAGAAGACTCAGAAACAGACCTACATGCTTACAGCCAACTGATTTTTGACAAAGGAGTGAAAAATATACACTGGAAAAAAGATAGCCTCTTCAACAAAAGGTGTTGGCAAAACTGGTTAACCATACACAGGAAAATGGAAATGAACCCCACTTTCTCACCCTGCACAAGAGTCAATTCCAGGTGGATCAGAGACCTGGAAGTCAGGCCAGAGACCTTGCAGCTACTTGAAGAGGGCATAGGCCCAACACTTCAACACATAGGCACAGGTCAAAACTTTCTCAACAAGACCTCAAAAGCACAAGTAACTCAAAGGAAGATCAATGCATGGGATTGCATTAAACTGAAAAGCTTCTTTTTTTTTTTTTTTTTTTTTTTTTTTTGTGGTACTGGGGATTGAACTCAGGGGCATTCTACCTCCGAGCTACACCCCCAGCCCTATTTTTTATTCT